>APFE031450826.1:1586-12632 GCA_000404065.3 Pinus taeda
TATGGTTTTTCTATAAATAAAAAAATTTAGTAAAAATTAATATTTACAAGTAGTAAAAGTAGTAAAAATGAGTATGATGTAGTCTACCTCATAAAAGAAATGAGGTAGTTTTTGTTATAAAGAAATGGCATAGTTTAGTGAAATTCCTAACAAAACTTCAATGTTTTAAAAGATTATTAATTATTTTTGGTTTGATTGAAAATTAGAAACTCACCTGAAAGACTCTAAAAATAATTCTAGAAAGTTAGATCACCTGAAAGACTCTAAAAATAGAATAATTCTAAAAAGTTAGAGACAATTATCTTCTCTCATTTCCTAATTCTAGAAAGTTAGAGACAATTATCTTCTTATTTCCTGGAGATTAAAACAACTCAGAGGAAACAAGAAGGCTGATTTGGGGAAAGAGTGGAAAAGACACCTAGAGAAAGGAGGAAAACCTGAACAAAACACGAAAAGGGTGAGGTTGAGCCAGTGGAACGCTGTAAGTCAGACAAAAGTCTGTGGTTTCCGGGCTGGACATGGGCTTGACACGTAAGAACTGACCGTGATAGGTCATTGTCAAACTGAATCTCTTGACGCCTAAGAACTGACCCTGATAGGTCATTGTCAAACTGACTCTCTGAAAATCGAGACTGGAAATTGAAAAGCTTGAGGGAGAAATGGACGTAATAATCTGAAAATTAAGAAACTGGAAATTGAGAAGCTCGGGGAAAACTGGACATAATAATCGCTAATAACAATTCTCTTCCATGTTAGGGAGGAGTGGTCTTCCTAATTGAGTTTCTCCTAGTCAATAACAATTCTCTTCTCATGGTAGGGAGGAGTGGTCTTCCTAATTGAGTTTCTCCTAGTCAAGTTTGTGGACTGGATTGCAATATGACAGATAAGTGTTTTAATCTTTCTTTTGCTTTAAAAATTTAAATTCACTATAAAAGTACGGAAATTAGAACAAGAACCTCTTCATGGGTGAATAGGAGTTCTTAAGCATAAAAGGAACTACAAGATGGCAGAAGTTGGGCTCTGTTACCTGAGGATTCGTCGTTGTGTTCTTTCCTGCCAACAACCATTTCTTAAGCTTGAATTTGACGACCACTGCGAAGAGCTGAGAGAATTAGTACCAAGAAATATAAAGACGGCCTAAGAATGAAAACTGTAGAAGAAATTAATAGTAAAAGGACCATTTTTGCACTTACAAGCATTGGGAGTCCAAACCCTAGCTCCAAGAATAGTTGGAGAGATCAAACGCTTCTGGTGAAACTGTAGAATGACAGGTCGGGGCAGCCGAGGGAGTAATTGGTTACCTTAATTGTCCTATCGCAATCCTAGTCGTTGCATTTGGCTGTAGCTAGCTAAATCGATGGTGAAATCTTGGACATGTGTAATTGTGCCTGTACTCTAAGTAGTTGACAGAGTTCCAAGGCTAACTCTCGATGATCTTGGGTTCCCAGTGAGGTTAACGACTATGAAACCCTTACACATATACCTTCGAGTCATATAAACCTTAGAATGGTGCCCATGTATTGGAATCAGTACAAGAATGGAATGTTTACTAAACTGTTTGGGGTGACTGATTAATACGAGTATTTATTTGAGTAAACATGCTAAAGGTAAAGTGAAAATTTGGATGGTTAATAATCCTTATTTAAATATTTTTACTTTTACTTTTTTCTTTGTATATGATTAATACATGTCATGAGTGATATGAGAGCATCATGGTTTCGACACTATAGTTTGAATGAGAAATATGGAATAACAAAATATTCATGTTGTAAAGAGGAAGAAGAAGCATGAGGAGAGGAGTTGGAATCATTCCACTTGGGTGAATACCAGGAGGGTCTGAATCTTTACTTTTTACAAGAACTAACTCATAAATGTGGGTGCAGTTGGGGGAGGAGACCCACAATAACATAAAAACAATGTTACTTGAAATAGTTCAACAATTGCATAATGAGATGGAAAATTTGAGGGTTGATAATGAGACGTTGAGGTCGGAACAAGAAAGAATTACATAAATCCTCTCAAATAGACAAAATAAAAGGAATCCAAATCCCAGTTCAGATGATGGAAATAAAGCATGGGAACACCGACAGAGGGAGGACCATCCAGAAATTGAGGGAGGTTGAATGGATAATGAAGAAGGTTCAAAAAATGTATGGGCATTCCGAACTAGGTATGGGAATTATGAGTTTGTTGTGGTTCATTTTGGTTTGAATAATGCTCCAACTACTTCCATGTGTTTGATGAATAATGTGTTGCATCCTTATCTAGACAAGTTTGTGATAGTATTCATTAATGACATATTGATATATTCTAAGAATGAGGAAGAGCATGTACAACATCTAGCAATAGTTTTAATTTTTTTTAGAGAACATCAGTTGTATCCCAAGCTTAGTAACTGCAATTTATTTCAGTTAGAAGTTCATTACTTAGGGCATGTGGTTTCCAAGGAAGGTATAGTAGTGGACCAAAAAATATCAGAGCTATCATGGAGTGGGAAACTCCTATGAATGTGGATGAGGTCATATCATTTATGGGATTAGCAAGTTATTACAAGAGGTTCATCAAAAACTTCTCATAGATTGTTTATCCTATTACATCCTTGCAGTGAAAAGGAATGAAGTTTGAATGGATGAGCAGAACTATGTGATGCATGATCTTGAGTTGACAACTATCATCCATGCCTTGAAGATGTGGAGACATTATCTTCTTGGCAAGAGGTCCATCTTAATGAGTGATCACAGTGAGTTGAGGTACTTGTTTGATCAACTTAAACTGAATTCCAGGCAAGCTAGGTGGTTGGCTACTCTTATTGAGTTTGACTTCGAGATCAAGTTAGTCAAAAGAAAAACAAAGTTGTAGATTCTCTTAGCAGGAGAGTACAGGGAAAGCACATTGTAGATATGAGTTCATATGGGACATACTTGCAGGGAGGACATCAAGATGACATGTACTACAAGCTTAAGCACAGGTTATAATAGCACAATATAGGTGAACATGATATGGATTATCATCTCACAACATATGGTTTGATCATATTTAGGGACATGGTCTATGTTCCAGACAACAGTGAGCTCAAGAAGCTTATCTTGAGAGAATTTCATGTCAAGCCATATTCAGGTCACCTGAGATATCATAAGACATTGACAATGGTTAAGAAGTTCTACCATTGGTCAAACTTGAAGAAAGAGGTGGAAGAGTTTGTTGTGAGGTGTTTCTATTTTCAACAAGTAAAAGAAGTGTGTAATCATCCAGGTGGTCTATTGCAGCCAATTCTGATTCCAACAGGGAAATGGGAGGTCCTTTCAATGGACTTCATTATAGGTTTTCTGAGGACATCGAAACAACATGATTCCACTTTGGTTGTGGTTGACAACTTAACCAAGGTATCTCACTTCATTCCATGAAGTCAACGAATCTAGCTAGTGAGGTAGACCAGGTCTTCATCAGGGAGATAATGAGGTTACATGGTATTCCTGGGAAGATTATGTCAGATAGAGATGCCAAGTTCACTTCTAGGTTTTGGAAATATTTGTTTGTAGGTTTGGGGACAAAGTTGGCCTTTAGTACAACTTATCATCTGCATACAAATGGACAGACAGAGAGAGCCAATAGGATTCTTAAGTACATGTTAAGGATGTATGGCATGCATTACCAACGAAAGTGGGAATAGTATCTTCCATTGGTGGAGTTTTTGTATAACAATGACTATCAAGAATCTTTGAAGATGAGTCTATTTGAGGCACTTTATGGGTAGAGTTGTAATAATCCCATCGGTTGGAGTGATCCGGTGAATAGGGTATTGATTGGACTAGATATGTTGGGAGAGATGGAATAAGAAATATAGGTTATCGAGAAGAATCTAAAGGAAACACAGGACAAGTAGAAGAGTTATGCAGATCAATACAGGGTATTTAAGGAGTTCCAAGTTGGGGAACATGTGAATTTGCACATCAATACCAATAGGAGCTCCTTGAGGATTGGATCATGTGCCAAGACGACACCTTGATATTGTGGGCCTTTTGAGATATTTGAGAGAATTGGACTAGTGGCTTACTGACTTGCACTGCCTCCGACAGTGAAATTCCACAACGTTTTCCATGTGTCATTGCTTAAGAAGTATGTGAAATATGTTGATCATGTGATTGAATGGTCTATATTGTAGGTGGAACCTCAATGCATTTTGCTGCGAAATATGCTCATGCTCCGGAATTGAGCAAGTTAAAGTGGAGTGGAAGAATTTTGGGCCTTGTGAAGCTACATGGGAGATGGTTGATTAGATGTGGGCTATATATCCTTCTCTATTCACTAGTTGAGCAGGTGTACTCTGGTATATGTGTTTTATGTTGTGTTTTGGTTGTCTATATATGCATATGTGTGTAAATATTGCATCGAGTTGTGTTATAAAGCTCCAATAATGGTATGTTGGTTATGTCTTTAGTAGATGGATAAGATGTAAATGATGCATCAAGTTGTGTTATAAATATCCATGGGTAGCCTATGTTTTGTTGGTTTATAGGTGTTATTGAACACCAAGGACATTATTCCCCCAAGGGGGAGGGGTTAGCAATAGCCCCTAGTTGATTTCCTATGTAAATAAAAATAATACCGAGATCATGGGACACATATTCCAAGATGAATGTTCAACAAAGCATAGCAATGGGGATCACTTGTGACTAAATAATGGCTATGGAAATTTTCAAAGTCACTGGAAAAGGCAAATTGGAAATAATTGGCATTTATTTATGAAAACAAATGAAAATAGGAGAAAAGAGAGATGACAGTTCACAAATTTGCATGAGGAGTAAATTGAAGGAAAAATGAAGCAAAATGAAGAAAATAGAGGCCTCAATGATACAAGGGATTTTGAGGATTAGTTCACAACCTTTTTTCGGTTCAATTTTGGAGCTTTTTTCTATTCTTTCATTCTCTCATACTCTTGCGCACATAGAGAAATCTTGGAGCACTTTAGTATTCAATTGGATTGGATAAAGAAGGAAAAGGAAATAGAAAATATGCAAGGGAATAGTTGGATCAGTAGCTACAGTTGGATTTCTTTGCATTTAACATGTTGCATGTGTGATTTCCTTAATGATTTAAGGATGCCTGGTAGATGCATGTGGTTTTCTGGTTACACATTGTCAATGGCATGGAGGATTGCTTGGATTGATAATGTGGCTTTAACATTGGCTTTCCATTTCCTGGATAGCCATGGTGGTGTGGGTTTTTCCTCTTGATTATTTTCTGGTTGGTGCTCATAATTCCTTATGGTTGTGGGCTGGAACAAATGCTCTGGAAGCCTTGGAAAAACTTGGGTTGAGTTACTAATCATGAATCCTAGGTTTGGACAAACACTCTCGAGACCTTGATGGGTTGAGTTACTAGTCCCTAGAGTCGGGTTGGACAAACGCTCTAGAGCCCTAGAAGGTTGTGGATTGAGTTGCGAGTTCCTGGAGCCCTGGACAACTTGGGTAGAGACTGATCTGGTTGGTGTTAGTGACGTCCGACCATGAGGTGGAATCACTGGTTGAGGGTTGAGGTGGTTTAGCGTCTGAAAGCCTTTGTTTGGTTTATTCCATGATATTTGACATTCATGCTTGGAATATGGCATGGGGATGATTGGCTGAAGGAGAGATTTGGTTCAACCCAATCTATAGTCGGGCGTTATGTGGAAGTCCTTGACTTGGTTGGCATTTTCACTCATTAATAAGAGATATTATTCTACTATGATTCATGAATACTTGTAGGGAATATGTTGATGATATTATGGTTGTGCTTCCATGGTTTGTATGTTGGTTAATTTCTGGTTATATGTTGTTCATATGACGTCTATCTTTTATGGCTCTTGTCATGAATTGTTTAGCTATTGATCGATTGATGAATGTATGGACTAATATGTGTTTTTGTAGCTATGTGGGGAGGGCATAGGGCCTTCTTGGTGATTCTCATATGAATATCATACCTTTATGATCAAATTTGCATTTATGGCCTATAACTCTTAGTTTTTCCATGTGTTTGATGAAATGCTTGTTATAGTTAGGCCTAGTTAGGTCAAGTTCTTGTTCAATTTTTGTATGGTTGGATTTTTCCTGACGTTATATGTCATCCTGAAAAGTCTTATTGGGTTATGGGTAGTGATCTGGTGGCATGCCTAAAATGGTGGCTCAAAATCCAAGATCACACCCTCTGAACTAGAAGTTTCGGGCTATAACCGCACCCTTGCAGTTAGAGGCCTATAACTACATGGAGGCCTTGTCATGCATGCAGTTGTGGGCCTAAGTCACTGAAAAAATAGTCTATCTCAAGGTTGGTTCACCTGGGGTGGTTCTTTGACTCATGAGTGTCCTATAAGCCCTATATGATGTCATTTTGTGGTCAGTAAGTTCATTTGTCAGCCCCACTTCCATAAGTGAAACTTGGAGGTTTGGTCATATCATAGTAACTCTATGTCCCATGTTTACCCTCGCAGGCCGATGAAATTGGGTAAATGTGGGAGGGGTGGTTATAATAGGGAAAAATTATAAGTAAGGTTTATTTGAAGCATTCTCGACCTTCATCAAGGATTAATTAAGGCACATTCATACACAGACCAAAGGCCATTTTGTTGGTTTTTCTTAGCCCTACTTGTCTACCTTGAATTGGACTGATTGAAGTCCACTTGTTGCGGAATATTGGATGGTTTGATTGAGCATGAACAATGAATATGAGCACTCATTTGAACTTCTCTATGAGAAATAACCATTGGTAAGACTTGTTTATGATAGATATGAAATTTTGTAGGATCATGCACCCATATGATATAAACTGTGGATTTTCTGAATTATGCTGAAACCCTTTGGATCTCTCTCTTGATGACCAATCAGTGGCTCATTGCATGGTGAGATTTTTGGGGTAAGCCCTAATCCGTGTCTTGGAAGGAGATCATTTTGGTGACATTAGAATTGAAGTTGTTGAAGCATCATTGTTTGTTATCTTGTTTCAAAGGAAGATACATTCTTGTCTCTGATCTAACCAACGAACAACATTATGTTTTCTTGTGGAATGACTATCTAGGGCTTGCAAAGGTGTAATATTCATGCTCCACAATCCTATAGAAACAATATAAGGGCAATGACTAGAATTGCAAAAACATCATCTTGTGTATTTGTGGCATCATCAATTTGAAGGCAGCGACAAACATCACCAAACCCTATTTTCACAAAGTCTAGGGAAAAAAATTCATTTACAAAATTAAGAAAGGGAAGAATCATCATTGTTATAGGTAGTGAAGGGAAAGTCAGACATCAGAAATCTTAAAGGATTGATTACATCAACATATATAAGTGGTGTTTTTCTTGATATATTTGATGGGATCGATAGTGGGAAAACAAACACTAAAGCTTCTAATTCTCCTTTTTGAATCACATTTTTCACTTTTGTACTAGGAGATAGAAGACCGAAACCTATAGTTAATTCTTGGACTAAATGAGTATTGGCTTAACACGTAGGATGTAAATCACATGTAGATGGGTGTGAGTTTTTGATATTATTTCCAGTAAGAATGTATTACTAATTCAGTATGAGATCCTTGATTCGTGTAGCACTAATGTGTTTATTCATTTGTGTATATGTTGCCACATTAATAATAGAGATCATATGCTAATATGTTAACTTCTGGAACTAGTATCTTAATGTACATGTTGAAAGCCAAAGTATGGTTACATGATGAGTTGGGCCTGATCAACGAAGGGTGTGATGGAGATTGAATGCTAAGGTTAGCAATGTTCAGTATCTAGTTGATGAGAATATGTTTATTGGTCTAAGTTATAATGCGACAGTTGAACAAGTATTAGTTGTGAGTGTTGACTGGCTAGAGAATTTTGTTGTTGCTACAGTTTGATTTCATTAGTTGATGTAATGGTTGATGTAATTTTGGAAGATTGAAGCATGTATGTTGATATACTGGTACTGAAATCATATCAGTCTACAAATGCACAACCTTTAGGGTTTGAATTAAATTGAAGTAGAGTTTTGATACTAGGGTTGATGTATATATCAAGCAGGATTAGATAGAATATGAACATAGTCTTTGTTGATGCACATTTATGACAAGCCTACATGTTTGATACACATTAACGATATTAGATGCCAAGGTTGAACAATGGAAGTATTAATAATTGTTTATTTAGCATTTGACTGAAACTATTGAGCAGTGTTATTGGCATATGTGGACAATTGATGAATGTTAGGGTTTTTAGTTCTTAATTAACCAAGGATTATATGGATGGATGTTTGATGACATGTTGATGATGAGCAGAAGAAGACTTTTTTGAGAATATACTGTTTTGTAGGTTATTTTATATTGACATTGAGCATAGGTGGATCTAGTTTGAAAATATATGAAACCTGGTCCACCATGGTGAGCTAAAGGTTGGAGACTTCAGGGAACACAGTAGCTATCTAAGTAGGGTGGTAGGGTGGTGTAAGGTGGGAGAGTGGAGTATCCTTCAGGTTGGATCCTAAGAACACTTCAAGGCAGCATGGTGGTGCTAGGTTAGGTTGTTGCCTACACAAGGTGTCGGAGAATCATTCTACTTGGAGATAATAAACATGGTGTTGGAGCATCCTTCAGGCTAGAGCCTATAAACTAGGGAATTGGAGCATCCTTCCAATCAAATTTGGTAAATTAGGGAGTTGTATTTTCCTTCAGGATGGAGCCTATAAACCAGGGCGCTGAAGTGTCCTTCTAGTTAGAGATGGTAAATAGGGTGTTGGAACATCCTTTCAGTTGGAGCTGGTAAATTTGGAAGTTAGAGCTTCCTATTGATGCAAATCATTGACGATAAATATTAAGAAGTGTTTGGTGGTTTTTCTCCCAATAGGGTTTCCACCTAAAAATCCATTGTCTATTATCTTGATGCTTGTGCATTGTTGAATGGTGTTGTTTACTATTCATGTGATGTGATATTAATTTAATGTTAATGTGAATTTAATTCTATTAATATTAAAAATTAACTAATTGGAAGGAAATATTGATTCACCACCCTTGTTGTATTTTCCACAATTGGTATTAGAGAAAGTTCCTTCGGTTGTAACTTAACAACTAGAAGGCAAATTTCAGAGTGCAAAGATGGAAAAGTCAAAGTAGAAATCCACCAAACATTCAAAAGAATCAAAGGAAGTCTCTAGCGTTGCAATTAATGAAGTGAATCAAGTTGGTCTACCAACTCCTAAATTAGATGAAGTCAAATATGAAATATGGGAATCTAGAATGAAAGGCCATTTGCAAGATCAAGGATATGATGCATGACAATCTGTTGTTTCTAGAGACACGTCTACCAACGAATCTAAACGATACAACACAACATCCATGAATTCCATTTTTAATGATTTGATAGACCTTGTAAAAGTCAAAGTTGATTAGTGCTCATCAACCAAAATTATTTGGACAAAGCTCCATGATCTCTACTCAAAGAAGCATGTTGGTCAATATGAAAATGATGATAATGATTGTGATTCAGATGAAGCATATGAGAAAGGAGGATTAGTAGATTTGGAAGGATAATTGATCAGTGCCTTATGTCATCTTTAACAAAGAAAGAAAGCTATATTAGGTACTTGAAGAGGAAAATTCCCTTATAAGGCTTCAAGTATAAGAAACTAAAAATAAAGAGAAAACCTTGACAAGTTAGTGAGAGGGAGTTTCAGCACAAGCTAGTCAAAATAAAAAGGAATTTGATGCATCTATTGTAGAAATAAACATGTTTAAGGAGAAAATGTAGGATGTTGAATGAAATGACCTTGTCATTTATGAAAAAAAATGAGAAATTGGTTTCTTAGAGATTAAGGAAAAAGAAGCCAAAAGAAGAGATGCTTGGATATTGACAAATCATCGTGTAAGAGAAATAGAAGAAGAGAACATCTATATGAAGACCCAAGATGAAGAAGCCAAAATAATTGAAGAGAATATGTGTCAAATTCATAAGAAAGAAGAGGATTTCATGAAATAAGAAGAAGAAATCGTATCATTAATGGTTGAGGTTGACAAGTTGAACAAAAAGTTGAAGAGCACACAAAGTTTGGACAATATTCTCAGTTGCCAAAGATCTCCATGTATTAAAAAAGGTATTGGCTAAATAAGTGAACCTTCATACAAGGAATACACAAGTTCCAATCCCCCACAGAGAAAAATTGATGAGAACACTGACAGTAAGATCCCTCAAAGGAAAAATCAAAATGAAGGATAGAAGAAGGGAAATGATCAACAAAGGATTGTACCTCCTTTAAGAAATAATGTCTCATCGAGGTACCCTAGAATGTTTAATGGTTATTGTTTTTCATTTTCTAACTTTAGACATATGTCTAGGGATTGTAGAATGTATGACAGGATGTTAATCAAAGGCATTATTAAAAATTTGGAAGCAAGTTTGCAAGATTGCAAGAAAGATTCAAAATGACTTTGCCAGCAGAAAGTATATGTCACTTGCTCCATCATTTAGATCCAACATTGAATGTTACAAATGCCATAACTATGGGAATATAGCTTGTGGTTGTAGGTACAAGATGAAATCTTCCATAAAAGACAACGCTAACACTAGGTACAGGAACGTCAGGAGAAGAAAACAAAAGCAAGAAGATCAAGTCAATGGAAAAGTCTCTAAAATCATGATTTCAGGTTTTGTAAAATAAAAAGGTCAACGACGAATCTGCAATGGAAGATGTAAAGGTTCAGGATGATCCAATTGAAGAGCTAGTACATACATTATTATGAAGAATATAGTTTGGTGCCTCTTTGTGAATGTTGAAAAGGGGGAGTCTAAGTAGAAAAAATTGTAGATATGAAGATCCATCCTATGAAAATTTGACAAGAAGTCGTTGTTTGGTATGCGTTATGTTCTTTCCATGACTAGCTACACGCGTTGTATGTTGCGTTAGGTGCAGCGGGGGGGTCATAGGGGGGCGACAGCTTCCTTGCACGAGGTCTGAGGCAACACCCCAGGATTTTTTTTAATGCAGACACAATAATAGTTGGGCAGACCCAAGGATGGGGGGTGAACCCAAAGATGGGGG
>APFE031450847.1:0-26597 GCA_000404065.3 Pinus taeda
CTCACATGCAACCTATGAACTTTCACCTTCTTTTTCTCCTAATATCTAGTATTTTAATAAATAAATGTTCCAAAATGCCTTTTAATACCTTATCCATTGCCTTTGCCAATTTCCTTAGCCATAAATAATCAAATGAACACCCATTAGGATGTATTTCCCAACATTCAGCTTGGAATAGATGTCCCAGTCAACTGTGGTTATTGTTTTTAATATTTATTACATGGAATTTTTACCAGGGCTATTACACATATCTTGAACTTCTAAATCAGAAATTGAAATGAAACCTTTTTGTTTAATTTGTTGCAGCGGGTGCAAATCCCATTCAAATTACTAGGGGCATTGGCATAACAACAAAGGTCTTTCTTTCAGAACTCAAAAATTTTTCAAACAAGGTAAATCCTCATAATTTGAGTACGATGGTTTTCTATTTTTCTAATGGTTTGGTGTTGCATCTAATTGAATGAATTAGTTGCATCAGGTATTTTTGGTTGCAAAATATTTTCCATTTTTCATACATTATTGAGGAATACATTTGTTTGTGTGGTCTTGTTAGATATGTAATAGTTGTAGACTTGTAGCTGTCTAGTATTATGGTTGAGATGCACTTTTATTATGGAAATAGTTGATGCAACATTATCATTTAATCCTTACTCTAGGGTATGTTGAGGAGTTTCTTGTGAAGCATTTTTATTTTTAGAAATTTTTTTCTGTGTGAATGGTTACACAAGTTAACACTTTGTAATCTATATTATTTTCCAGGTTGAGGACAATGAATTAATAGATGTTGCTTCAGTGAGGGTTATGAATAACTATGAAATAGGAAAAATTATAGCAGAGTCTATGAGAAAAGTTGGAAGGAAAGGTGTTGTGACACTTGAAGAAGGAAAAAGTGCATAAAATAATATGTGTGTTGTGGAGGGACTGTAATTTGATCCTGGTTATATTTCTCCACACTTTGTGATAGACAATGAGAAGATGTTCGTGGAGTATGATAATTGCAAGGTAATTGATGCAAAATAAGTTTCTTCTTGTTTCTTTGTTGTGTTGTTCTTCATTTTTTTTCTTCTTAATGGGAGAGAGAATAATTGAAAATCACACTCTTTTTTAAATAAAACCCTTAATCTTTCATTGCCATATACACTTGAAATAAACGTAGGTGGAACTTTGTTATTTTGTAAGTTTCCATCTAGGTAGAAACCATGTTATATCAAGGTTCTGAGAAATTTTGTTTGGTTCTTAACCTTTTCTCTCATTAAATTGTGAAAATATTTTGTAGTCACTTCCATCTTACTACTATGCATATCATACACCTTTGAGGTTGATTTTGGGGTGTGTTGGTTTGTATGAAGTTGTATATTTTGTGCCCTAAGTATATATTTTGGTTTGTTTATTAAATTGAGAGTGTTGATTTAATGATTAAAAAGAAATATGAACATCGCTAAGCATAGGTTATGCTAAATATTTATTTTTTTGTGTTTTCTTTTTCATTCTACTTATCAAGGACTAGAAATGAATCAATATTTATTGTAAATTATAGCTTCTATTAGTTGATAAGAAGATCAAAAATGCAAGAGACATAATCACAGTATTCGAAGATTCCATCCATGTTAGGTATCCCATTTTGATCATTGTGGAGGACATCGAAAAAGAAGCTTTAGCTATTGTTGTTCTCAACAAACTCTGGGGTGCATTGAACTTTGGTTCTTTGAAAGCTCATGGATTCGGAGAGAGGAAAAACCAATATTTGGATGGAATTGCCATATTGACTAGAGGCACTTTTTTATTTGAGCTAAATTACTGAGATAACACATTATGACATTCGTTTTGTTTGATTTTTATCTTTTCTTATCGAGATAACATATTTCTTTAAAGGGTGCTAGCTCAATGGAAGAGCACCTGCCCAACGAGCAGGGGGTTGGTGGTTCGATTCCATCACACCCTAACATGATTTAGTCATTGCAGAAAGAAAAACATTCACATTATCTATATATTAGTATTATATATAGATATCTATTATTATATTTATTTTTATATATTATATATATTATATAGAGAGGAGAGGAAGAGGAGAGAGAGAATATTTCTAAAGATATTTTTTTATTGACTCTAGAGAGACAATAACTGGGATTAAAGATATATTATCTCTGTAGAGACAATATGTATTTAACTGTAGTTATTATCTATTGAGAGACAAAAATGAATTGTCTCTTAAGAAACAATAATACATGTATTCTATATTGTCTTTATAAAGACAAATTTTTAAGATGATAATTTGAGACACTCGCTTAAAGACAATATTTAAGACAATTTACAAGTTTTTCTTTGTCTCAAGTTAAGACAAAATGAATAGTATCTTAAGAGACAATAATACATGTATTCTTTAATGACAAATGAATTGTCTTTATAAAGACAAATTTTTAAGATAATAATTTGAGACACCCACTTAAAGACAATATTTAAGACATTTTACAAGTTTTTTTTTGTCTCAAGTTAAGACAATTTACTCATAAATTGTCTTAAATATTGTCTTAAAACCTCCCCTTTTGTAGTAGTGACATAAGCACACCAATGGAATCTCGATTGTGCCAGGAAGATTCAGGGAGAGATAGACAACACATTACACACTACATTGCATTTGGTTCTTTATATGTTGTACTTCTAAACTAAGCCTAACATGTGTAGCAATCTTGAAAGCCCCTCTAGTTAAGATATTTTTCAGAGTCTGACTCTATATATGTTGTATTGCCAAACTGAGCCTAACATGTGTAGCAATCTTGAAAGCCCTTCTAGTTAAGAAACATGCATGATTTCTTTCCTTATGAGAGTTATGCTTACTAATTTGATTTAAAAAATCATAGAAAATGATTGAATAATAAAAATGTGTTAGTGTTGAACACCACCCATTATTGAAGAGCAGGTTTGCTTCTCTAAACCGATTTCATATAGAAAAATGTAGAACTATTATGTAAATATGTAAATATGTAACCCAAATATACAACAATATGAGAAAGGAGCAAATGATATTTTATATAATATATATATTATATTTATATATATTATATATATATATATTAGTATATTCTTCACCAAATATTTGTATAAAGATATAATGTTATCGAACATAAATTTGGAATGCTAACATTAAAATTTTGTATAATAACCATTTTCTCCAACTCCATAATTATAATTTTCTTAATAAATAATAATTAATATCTTAATCAAAATATTTATATTTATTTTAAAAATTTAAATTTTTAAATCTATAAATATTAGCCTATATTAATGTGTGTGCATATGTGTTTTCTCAAAATAAAAATAAACTATTTAACCAAAATAAAAAAACAAATATACATATTTGATTAGTTTTACTTACAATTATTATGTTGGGTTAATTTTATTTAAAATTATTATGAAACATAGTTTTTTTCTTTACAATTCAATATGAACGAGATATGGTAAACGTATTTCACTCTCACCCTCAATTATAAATAAAATATTTCCATGTCCATATAAAATAAGATAATTTTATATCAACATTAAAACTCATTTAAAGTAATTAAAAAAACAAAAAAGAAATTGATATTATTTACAATAAGGAGGGATATAGTTAATAGTTAATATGTCACATCTAAAAATTGTAATTAAAAATTTTCAATGTGCAATTCATTATTTCAATATATAAATTAAATTAATTGAAATGTATTTAAATAATATTAATGAAAAACCCTTAATATTGTATTAGAAATAAAAAATTTATATTTTGATTGTTATAGCATTTCAAGTATAGTAATTACTTTTTTATCATTTTTATAAGGGTTAATTTTAAATTTGGAATTGCAAGTTTAAGCTATGTTGTTTACACAATCCAAGTATCCAAGGGTTGAGAGAGTAAAAGCGCTACTATAGATTCATCTTAACCATGATATATCAAGTCTGAAGAGGGATAAAATTTATGTTTTGCACTGCATCTCAAGAGATTTGTTCCCCTAGGGACTTGCAAGATCGGTGATTAAGATGAATCTATACTAATTTATATCTTTTCAAGATAGAATATTTTAATTCAATAAACACATTTGAGTCATATTATTTTGAGAATAAGAAATGTGATATTATTAAAAATAAATAAAGCTATCCAGTATTATTTACAAAAAATAGTCAAAAAAATCTTATTATAATTAGCTTGCTTAATTAGCTTGCTTGTGGCATTTATAAAATAGTTGGAGGAAGTTACTGATTCTGTAAAAAATCTAGTTATGGTTTAAAAAATATTATAAAATAAAGAAAAGATAATTAATATTAAAATACAAGTATAATAGTATGAAAATTTATTATAAATAAATACAGTAATTATTAATATTATTTATTTAAAACTTTATATTATTAAAATATATTTGAATGAGGGTAATAGTTGCAAAGTAGCTAGTCCCTACAAAGTGGCTAGTCCATGCCTTTATACCATGGTTTGTAATTTTGCTTTGACATTAGATACGAGAAATGAAAAAAATTGCATTACATTGCATTTACTATCAGTGAATCATTGTATTGCATAGACAACTAGTTATAATATTGCATTTATCATCGATGTGATGACCCCTAGTAATCTTGGGATGTGACTTACTAAGTTAATGTAGTTAAATAATTCCAACATGGCTAAAGACAAAATTAATATTTCTAAAACAAAAACATGTGTTGATTTTATTTATAATATAAAACAGTTATTTCTTTTTTTAACTATGGTTGAAGGGAAATGCTAGAGTAAGCATACCCCAAGCAGTTAGACTATTCACTTGGATAGTTATGAGTAGTTATCTACTCATATACCTTCTAGAAAGAAAACCCCAAAAGTAAAGGGCCAAAAGGGTATGATGAACCTAGGTCGAGGTGGAAGAAAAGGTACAAAAGTGGAAATGGCTCAATAATTGGTTGGTCAATGGAGTTTATTTTGGAGTTGTGGCTTAGACCGTGGATCTTTTTCTAAGTCTAGTAGTGACAAGATATCTCAGTGGAAACTATAAAAGACTAATTCTAAAACTGCTTGGGGATAGCTAGCTCGAGGGAGAGGTACAGTGAGATGACTGACCTCATGGTTGGGAAGAGCATTATTCATTATGGCAATTACAAGTTCATAAAAAGAACAATTAAGTAATTCTAACAAACTGATGGAATTGAAAATGTGAAACTGAATAGGAAAAATAATGGTTGGATTGTTTTTTCCCTATTCTTTTATTTAAACTCTATGTGTGTATATCTACTGTGAAGGTGATATCCATGGTGAATTTTTATATACACTGAGAAATATTTTATACATTATGAATTCTTCATGCATTCTGAGTTCTTTCAATTTCCAAGAATGGATAAAAAGTGTCAAGAAAACTTATACCCTGTTTGAATTTATGACTGAATAACAAGTGAAATTAATACAAAAATGCATCTACAAGAAAAAGAATCATATTTTATACATTTGAACATCGATAAAAAAGTGACTCGTATTTCTGAACACAAGGAAAGAAATCATACTGATATTGTAGTAAAAGTAACCCCACTGCTAAATATCAGAATAGAGAATTACATTGTCCATAAATGCGAGAGAAACAAATTCCTATACCAATTTGGAATTTAGAATCCAATCATATAAAGAGAATCCCAATTTCCAAACATCCATAAAGGATATTATTTCAACTGTACTGGGGAATTTGATAGTTCAATTATCAAACGAATCTAATTTAAAAGGCATAATTACTTTTCCTATTAAGATAGAATCAAATTTCCTATGCATCTCAAAGTAATCAAACTAGAACATTGAGACAGTTCAAAATAATTACTTGAAAAATTAATATATATTAAAGAATAGTTGAACTAAACAAAAATAAAGTATGTAAACTCCAGTACACCCTTCATATGTTAAATATTTACCAACAGTCCATCAAAAAGGTCAACATGTTAGAAGTTTGAAGCATTCCTCAAATTGGTTGACAAACCCTTAAAGACCCAGGAAACATAACAAGCTTCGAGCGGATGGCATGAAATACAACGGGCATAAATATTGAACCAAAAATTAACAATCTAGAACTAGACCCCTTTCCAACTTTACTCTATCCTGTAACCATTCATAAACTAAGAGGTTGTGGCCCTAAGTTTCCCATAGGAAAAAATAAAACTAAGAAAGAAACCAAAAAGCAGAACCTGGAAGACCATGGCTATATAACTCGGCTTTGGTAATGATTGCTAAAGCTCTGGAAAAACCTCGACTAGTTTGGCATGATGAGCCTGCACCAAACATAACATTGAGAAAAGTTAATATATGGAGAAAATATGATGATTTAACTATAGGAAGAGTTGACCGTATTTGAATAAACATAAATATTACCTACAATTTGTTGCCCCACAGTGATTAGACCTCAACATGCTTATCTACTTGCATGGACTCTTTTTCACGAAGAGAAGCCATGAGGAACACGGGAAGTGAGGTTGTGGGGTTTCTCCATGCCGTTTGTACTATTGTAGAGATGTCCAAATGCCTGAGAAAATTGACAAGCCGAGGGATGGATGAAGATTTGTTCAATGCCTGTAGAAATGGCATAAAATGTAGTAAGAAAGCAGGGTAAGAGCCTCAGTTACATGTGGGAAGGTCGAAGGAACAAAAGCCCTCTACACTGTAGAGTAAAACTCTTTCGGCAACTGAGAAAGTAAACTGAAAACATGACCAAATGACTTAGGAAGGGCTCAAATGGGCTTTTACCTCCACCCAAGGTGACATGTAGCTCAGGATTCCAAATAGATTTCCAGGTGGTTCGGGTTTCCCCAGGACATTGATTACATTCAGAAGGCCTACCGCACGAAAACCAAACTATAATTGCAAACATTCAAATGCATTAAGAGTTTTGTATACACAATGTATACATATATAATAGAAATCAAAATGACAAGATTAGTCAAAACAGAGACAAGTTTAATTTAATCCATGACGGGGTGTATTTCATTATGCTTTAATGTGTAATGATTAAAGTCATCAACCCTAATTTGATATCTGTGATTTTAACCTTAATTTTTCATGTTATTAGTTATTAGTTGTGTAAGGAGATTTGTGAGAGATGGTACAAGAGTAAAGGTTTCCACACTGAGGGCCTGATTCCATATTACAAAATATGTCTTTCCAGTGTTCACAGAGAGGGAGAAGAAGATAAGTTATCATGAGGAGGAGAAGTGGACTCACCTCTACACCCTTAGCAAGACCCAATACAAAACGGGACACAATACCTGTAGAATCAACTAATTCAGAGTTATGGACTCAACGGGAAAGTGAATCATGTGACAAAGATGCTACGATGATGGAAACAGTTTAACAACTTCAAGCAAAAATGGTGAATCTTCAAATAGAAAATGAATGACTTGTACAGGAACATGAGCGCATTATGAAATCCCTACAGATAAGAAAAATCATAGAAATCTAAACCAAGTTCTGATAATGGTAATCGAGGTGAGTCTCATCAAAGAAAAGAGGAATCCATGCCACAAGGGAGCCAAACATAGGAATCTAGAGATGGTCAAGAAACACAAGATAGAGAAACCGAGGAGACCTCTATTAGAGACAAGCGTAAAAGAAAAAAAAGAGATGACAGGTTCAGTTACAAGGAAAATTTAAAAAGATTTAGACCCCAAGCTATGATGCTGAGACTAAGGAAACGGCCAAGTCCTAGTTAATAAACATAATGGAATACTTTCATATTTATGATTATGACGACAATTTAAAAGCCTGGTTAGTTTTTTATCAATTATGGGGAAAGACTATCCTCTGGTGGGAGGAAATAAAGGCAGTACATGTTGTTGATGAGAAATCAATTAATTGGGATGTATTTCAAGAATATATTTGGAATAAATACTGACAGAACAATTCTATGATGATAAAACTAAAGAGTTTCACAAACTCCCACTGGGACAATTGACCATGGATGAATATGTAGCCAAATTTACCACTTTGTTGTGGTATGTATGATATTTATGAGAAGAAAAATCTAAGGTGCATTGATTTATCAGTATTCTGCTGGCACACATGAAGAAATGACTTGAATTTGAATACCCAAAAACTATGGATGATGTTGTGCGGAAGGCCTGAATTAATTACGAGCAGATGCTGAAATAGGACACCAAACTAGACACCAAAGAAAGGGCAGAGGACTACAGAAAATAATAGAAGTAATCGAAATGGTAACCCCCATAATACCTTCAAAGGACAACAAGGGAAACACACAGAAAGGGATCAACAAAGAACTTTATTTGAAAATTAAAGCAACCAATCAATCCACTTAGCAAAGATGAAGGTGAGCAAGGACAAAGACCACCTCTACTTTTTTAGGGTTGTGGATAACCACATTATATTAAAATTTGTCCACATTGTGCAAGGCTGGAACCAACAACGAAACAGCAGGAGACATCAACAATGGGTGATGTAGCAAGGGCAATGCCTAAGATGAATGTAGCCTTGGAAGACCGACAAGAAGATTATTAACCCAACATGACTGAAATAGAAGGTAAACTGTCTAAACATGCTATCTTGATTTTGGTAGATCCTAGCACCAGTCTAAGTTACATAAGTCCTAGAGTAGTAGAACTATGTCAATTACAAACAAAGAAATTTAAGAATCCCTTGTTAGTTCAACTCGCCATAGGTGCCATGTGATGGGTGGGAGATAAAGTGGAAGATTGTTCAATTGAAATAGCAAAACAAATCATTAAGGTGAATTTAAATATTTTACCTTTAGGTTCATATGACATGCTAATAGGAATAGACTAGCTAGAAGCTCATTGGTCTTTAGTAAATTGTAAGGAAAAGATTGTCAATCATTTGGATGTTGAAGGTGTTAGAAGAGGACTACAGGGTATTAAGAGGCTAGTGCAATTAATAGCCATCATTACTTCCCAGCTGGGGAAGTGTTTGAGAAGAGGTTGTCGTATCTATGTAGTACAAGTGAGTTATGCTAAAACTGACAAGGTATCCCCTAAATTGAATAATTTACCGATAATTCAAGAGTTTGTAAACGTGTTTCTTGAGGAAATACTGAAGCTCCCACCTAAAAGAGATATTGATTTCACCATAGAAATAATACCGAGAGTAGCCCTAGTTTCGAAGTCTCCCTACAGGATTAGTGTACCTGAAATTATAGAATTTAAAATACAACTCCAAGAACTATTGGATATAAATTACATACACCCCAGTGTATCACCCTCAGGAGCACTGGTGTTGTTTGTGAGGAAAAAATATGGCACACTGAGACTGTGCATCGATTATTGTCAATTAAATAAACTAACCATTAAAAATAAATATCCATTACCAAGAATTGAAGATTTATTTGATCAAGTAAAGGGCACTAAGATATTTTCTAAACTTGATGTGAGATTGGGGTATCATGAAAAATCCAAATAAAAGAAGAAGATATAGTTAAGACTTTATTTAGTACCCAATATGGGCAATAGGAATTCTTAGTCCTACCCTTTGGACTGATCAATTCTCCTATGAAATTCATGAGTCTAATGAATGGAATATTTCATCAATATATGGATAAATTTGTATTATAATTTATTGACGATATATTGATTTATTCAAAAGATTTAGAATAATATCATCAACACCTGCGGATTGTGTTAGAGGTTCTAAGGGAATAATAGTTTTATGTGAAATTAAGTAAATGTGATTTCTTTAAAGAAGAGATACAGTACTTAGGACACATTATCACGCAAGAGTGCATAGTGGTGGACCGAGAGAAAATTAAATCCATCATGGAGTGGCCCACCCCCAAAAATATAACAGATATACAATCCTTTCTAGGGTGAGCTGGATATTATCATTGTTTTATAAGATGATTTTAGAAGGTAGTCTACCCTTTAACCTCTTTGCATAGGAAGGGAAAAATTTTTAATTGGACTAAGGAGTCTCAACAAAGTTTTGACTAGTTAAGATAGTTGTTAACTACTACACCAATTCTCCAGATAGCTAACCCTAGCAAGAATTTATGGTGTGTGTTGATGCTTGCCAAACTAGAATTGGGAGGTTTCTCATGCAAGAAGGCCATCTAATGGCATATGAGTCACGAAAATTAAAATACCATGAACAACATTATCCAACTTATGATCTAGAACTCACCGTAATAGTTCATGTGCTGAAAATGTGGTGGCATTATCTATTAGGGAAAAATCTTATTCTTATAGCAGATCATATTAGTCTTACTAATTTTTTCCATCAACCAAATTTAAATGCTCGACATGCGTAGTGGACTGCATTCCTAAGTATTTGATTTCGAATTTAAACACTTGAAAGGTAAAGAGAACCAGGTTATTAATGGCTTAGGTTGAAGGTTAAATTGCATCTATGAAATTTCTTCTAGCAGAATTAAATTTCATTTTCCAAGACAAATCAAAGAGGCTTCCTTGAAGGACCCAAAATATCAGTTTTTATGGCAGCAAGCAAAACAAGGCAACAACTCTCAAAAAAGGCTAGTATATGATGTCAACAGTGAGGGCATGTTATTGTATAAAAGTAATATTTCTATACCAAATCAGCAAACCGTAAAAAGATTTATTTTTGATGAATATCATAGAAAAGCATATACTACACACCAAGGTTATCAAAAAATAATTACAGTAATAAGGAAAGATTATTTTTGGATAGGTATGAAATCAGAAATAGCTCGATATCTAGCACAATGTTTGGAATGTCAGTAGGTGAAAGCTGAACATGAGAATCTTGCTGGTTTACTTTACCCTTGACCCATTCTTGAGTGGAAATGGGAAATTGTGACTTTAGACTTTATTACTGGACTGCCAAAATCAATGAGACAAAATGACTCTATAAACTGAGCAAGGCTGTTGATTTTATTTCAGTCTAGTCAGCGTATACAGTTGTGCAAATAGCTAACATTTTCAAGAGGGAAATTTTCACGTTGCATGGAATTCCTAAAGTGGTTATCTCAAACCGGGATGTAAATTTTTCCTTGACATTTTGAAAGGAATTGTTCACTAGCTTAGGCACTCAAGTATAGTTCTGTGCTACTTACCATCCACAAACGAATGGAAAGACTGAATTTGTAAATCAAATGCAAGAGGATATGCTTAGAATGTATGTGATGCAGCAGCCCACAAAGTGGGAGGAATACATACATCAAAAGGATTTTGCATACAATAATGCTTACCATGCATCATGAAAATGAGTCCATTTGAAGTCCTGTATGGAAGAAAGTGTCAGATACCAGTTAACTGAAACAACCCAGAACAGGCCACCTGGGAGGATTAACAAGTCATGGAAAAAGCGTACCCAAACCTGTTCCAAGGAAAATGAACACCGAGGATGGTGTTCCAATCGAGGGGGAGAAGGTGTGATGACCCCTGATAATCTTGGGATGTCTTACTAAGTTACTGTAGTTAAATAATTTGGTTCAAAAGTTATTAGCCAACAAGGCTAAAGACAAGATTAAAATTTTTAAAAAGAAAACATTTGTTTCTTTTATTTATAATATAACATGGTTATTTCTTTGGTTAACTATGGTTGAAGAGAAATGCTAGAGTAAGCATACCCCAGGCAGTTGGACAATTATGAGTAGTTGTTGACTTAGATCCCTTCCGGAAACAAAACCCCAAAAGGAAGGGAACAAAAGGGTATGATGAACTTGAGGAGAGGTGGAAGAAAAGATATATAAATGGAAATGGCTCAACAGCTAGTTGACTAGTGAAGTCTATTTTGGAGTTGTGGCCTAGACTATGGATCTTTTTCTAAGTCTAGTAGTGACCATACAGCTCAGTGGAAACTATAAAGCACTGATATCGAAACTGGCTACGGATACCTGGCTTGGGGCAGAGGTGCATTGAGATGACTCGCCTCATGGCTGGGAGGAGAATAGTTCATTCTGGCTATTTTAGGCTCATAAAAAGAACATATAAGTAATTCTAACAAACTGGTGGTATTTCAAACGTGAAACTTAATAAGAAAGCTAGTGGTTGGATTGTTTTTCCCTATTATTTTATTTAAAATTTGTGTGTGTATATCTACTATGAAGGTGATGTCCATTATGAACTTTTATATACACTAGGAAATATTGTATACATTATGAATTTCTACATGCATTATAAGTTCTTTCAATTACTGAGAAAGGATAAAGTCTATCAAGAAAATTTATACCCTATTTCAATTTCTGACTAAATAACAAGTGAAATTAGTATAACAAATGCATTGTTCAATGCAAGCAAAATAATCATATTTCATAGAATTGAACACGAATAAAAAATGGAATCATATTTTTTAATGCAAGGAAATAAATCATACTAATATTGTAGTAAAATAACCCTGCTCTTAAATATCAAAACAAATAATTACATTGTCCATAAATTTGAGAGAAACAAATTGTTATACCAATCTGGAATGTTGAATCCAATAATGTAAAGAGAATCCCAATTTCCAAACATCCATAAAGGAGACCATTTCAACTGTACTGGGGTATTTCACAGTTTAGTTATCAATAAAAAATAATATAAAACACATAATTACTTTTCCTGTTGAGTTAGAATCAAATTTCCTATGCATTTGGGAGTAATCGAAGAGGAACATTAGGACAGTTCAAAATAATTTCTTGAAAAATTAATATATGTTTGAGAACAATTGAACTAAAAAAAATAATGTAAACTATAGAAAACACTTCATATGTTAAATATTACTGACAATCCATCAAAAAGGTAAACTAGTTAGAAGTTTGAAGCATTCCTTGAACTAATTGATAAACTCTTAAAGACCCAGGAAACATGACAAATTTCAGGACGAGGACATGAAATACAACGGGTGTAAATCTTGAACCAAAACTTAACATCTAGAATTAGACCCCTTTCCTACTTTACTCCATCCTGTAACCATTCATAAAATGAGAGATCATGGCCTTAAATTTCCTATAGAATAAAATCAAACTAGGAATGAAACCGAAAAACGGAACCTATAAACCCTTGGCTATATAACTCAGCTCTAGTAAGGACAGTTGAAGCTCTATAAAAGCCTTGACCAGTGTGGCAGGATGAGATTGCACCAAACATAAAAATGAGAAAAGTTAATAGAGGAAGAAAATACGATGATTTAACTATAGGAAGAGTCAACCTTACTAGAATCACCATAAATATTACTTGCAAAATGTTGCCCCGCAATGTTTAGACCTCAGCATGCTTATCTTCTTGCATGGACTCTGTGGCAAGATCAAAAGCCATGAGGAATGTGGGAAGTGAGGTTACAGGGTTGCTCCATGTCGTCGATACGACTGTAGACAAGTCCAAATGCCCAAGAACACTAACAAGTCAAGGGATGTATAAAAGAGTTAGTCAATGCTTGTAACAATGGCATAAACTACAATAAGAAGGCAGGGCAAGAGCATCAACTACCTGTGGTGAGTTCGAAGGAACGAAACCCCTGTACACTGCAAAGAAAAACTCTTATGGCACCAGAGACAGTGAACTGAAAACACGACCAAATGATTAACGAAGCGCTCAAATGAGATTTTCCCTCCACCCAAGGTGACATGTAGCTCAGGATGTTGAATAGTCTGCTAGGTGAGTAGGGTTTCCTCAGTACATTGATTACATTTAGAAGGCATACCACATAACAACCAAAATTTAATTGCAAACATTTAAATTCATTAAGAGTTTTGTACGCATAATATATACATATATAGTAAACATTAAAATGACAAGATTAATCAAACTGAAGACGAGTTGAATTTAATCGATGACGGGGTGTATTTCGTTATGCCTTAATGCATAATGATTAAAGTCAACAAATTTGATTTGATATATGTGATTTTTACCTTAATGTTTCGTGTAATTAGTTATTAGTATTGTATGGAGATGTGCGCCAATCAATGAATCATATATTGCGTAGACAACTAGCTATAAGGAAAAACATGATGAGCTTTGAATATATAGCATGCATACAAGTCAACAATATCAATAAAACATGAAGTATACGGTTGGTTGCATTTATCTAACTAACTAAGTTAAACACCATGTATTTTAGTTAATATTTTGTTTGATATTGTTCTTATTTTTACATTTATTCCGAGTAAGTATTCAAGAAGACAGAGTCCAAAAAAGCCATATTCACACTAAACTATTACTGGAAGACTATAAAAAGGCATGAGCTAAAAAGATATTGAAAAGGGTGAAACGATAACTTACTATATAGTAAACAAGATAGAAGACCTAGAAACAAGCAACTAATTGAAGAGATATACATTTATTTCATATGAAAGTATTTTAACAAAAATGTTCAACATGAACTTTAAATGTACAAAGCATATGTCATGTAAGAAAATATTCTTCAAAAAAAATTCAGTTCTAGTTTTCTAAATATCATGATTCCAAAACACGACATTATACAAGTGTAGAAATTATGCTTATTAGCTATGCATAAATTTTAAAGATAGCAGATTAAAAAAATCCACATGCCAGTAATTATGTTCCCCTTTGTTTAGTAAAACTGAAATTTCATAGTGGCAGTTCCTATTGAAATGAAACAAAAGGAGAGGAAAAAAAGATTAATAATTAGAAGCAACATGTGCAAAGGGAAAAAAATAGATTTTTTTCTTCTCTTTCAATATCCTCAATATATGTACCATAAGTGACAAGGAGATTAAATGAAGTGATATAAATATTATACCACAAAATATTTGTAATCACAACGTGTAGCATACAAGTAGTTAATAGTATTGAGTAGGAAAGCTTGTGAGAAAGAACAAGTGTAGGAAATAATTTTGTGTTGAGTAGTGTTTGTGGAAGAAGTGTTGTGTGGGATGAAGGTGTGCAAAAGAAGTTTGTAGAGGTAGGAATGTGTGTGTAGTTACAGAAGTGGGGATGTGTGTGTTGGGTGTGGAGCCTGATTATCTTCTGTATTTAAAGATTTCATCTAGATGTATACCCCAAGAAGATTGTACACCCCTCCACGCGGGGGGGTGCGGGGGAATATTGTCCCCCCTGCGGAGGTCCAGGGGGGCTAATCCCCTCTCGTTGGGGGGTCTCGGGGCCAGCAATCCCCCAATAGGGGTTCGGGTGCAACGCCCCTGAAGTTAAGAATAGATGTAAAATTGCCTTGTAAAATGTTGTAATTTCGTAGTGAATTTGGGTTGTTCATTAGAAGGATGATCTGACGATAGAAGTTATGTTTAATTTAGGATTTTTTTCCCTAGAAGGAAACCCCTCACTATATATTAGGGAATTGTATTACGTCTATGTAGATCTATATTCTGAGTGAGGAAGAGAGAGGAGATTGAGAGAAAAGAGGGAGTTACAACAGATCTGTTGTAGGTTGTATCTCTTCAGTTTGCTGGATAATATAATAAAAGAAGGACTGGTTGTTTCTCCGTGGATGTAGCCCAAACTGGGTGAACCACGTATATCTGTGCCTTTCTTGTTTTATGTGTTTTCTATGTTTATATTTCTGCAATATTTTATGTGTTCCATTGCTCTATAATATATAATTTTCTAACAGTGTGAGGAAGGAGGAACATGTAGAAGGGCAATTGTTGTGCTAGAGAAGGATGTGTGGAGGTAATTCATGCATGGAGTCAAATACTATGCATAAGCAGGGTATGCATAGAGCTAAACCCTCTGTGAAAGAAAATTATGTGCAAAGGAAGAGTATATACGGAGATAAAAGGGTGAGTATCATTTGGCTCCTTCTGCAATATTACGAAAGCATGAAGAAATGATGCAGGAGCATTACAGATTCCAAAACATCAATATTTTTAAAGAAAAGCTCCAAATGAGGCTTCAATATTGTAAAGGAAATTTAATTCCTTAATTGTAAATATTCTTAGTTTCTTTTTAATTATTATAGAATAGTTTTAGAAAATATATGGACAGGAAATATTTTAAGGAAAAAGTTAATTTAGCTTGAAAATAATGAGAGATTTAGCGAATAAATGAGGGAGTGATTTATGGATGTAGGAAAATATATTTTTCTTGTAACTTTGTATTTAATTATTGTAATCCTATGGGCAAGGATGACAATGAAATGAATGTAGAATGAGGCTAAGAGAGGAAAAATAGAACTTCTGAGTATTTGTGTGTGTACAAATTTTAATTCATGCATTGTAGTTCTCATACATTCATTGTGTTCATGAATTGTCTATGTGTTTATGTGCTTGAGAATAATTCTAGTCTTTGTGAAAGCTAGAGTTAGCATATTTTTAGCATCTTTGTGAAGCCTGAAACTAATGATTGATTAGTTTATAAATATGGCGTGCAAAGAAATAATCGTCGGTAAGGATTAAGGACAATTTATGATTAAATGAATGAGACAAGGAAGATAATTTCACGTGCATTTGTTTTGTGGGATAGAGAATTGAACCATGGTGAGGCTATTGTCCAAGGTGTTCTACATTAAGAAATGATCGAACACCGAGAGAGGATGCTAATAATATGTGTGCAAGAAAATAAGTATTGACCAATGTGTGGTCAAATTAGAAGGGGTAAATCCTTGGACTAGAAATGCAATGTGAAGGAAATTGTCAGTATGTCAACAAGAAATTGTGGAATAGTTGAATTGATCTAGTTGATCAATGCATGCAACTATTTTTTTTAACCGTGAATATTAATTATTTAATTTATTTGCATGGATAACAAAATATATGCATGTAATTCAAATTAGAAGACATTTCATATGTGTTAGATACTATAGAGGAATTAATGAGATTGATAGGACTCCTTTAGATCAAACTTGGGTAGAATTCCCACTTGGAATTCTAGCTATATCAACATTGAATTTGGGTAGAACCTATAGAGGTTCCAAATTCCATATAAGTCTTTATGTCTCAGAGTTGAATTGTAAGAAAATTTGAATTCTTTTGCATCATGTGGTATCAGAGCTAGAAAATTCTTGGTGGGAATATCAAATAATGACAAAGCTTGTAAAACTTGTAGAGGATCATATTTGGTGAAATACGAAAGGAAAAGCTTTAGTGTTTTAATACATTTGGTCTTTATGTTTTCAACTAACTTGTGAGGAAAATTGTCAATTACAGGTAACAATGATGAAAATGTTTATAACAGGAGGACTGTAACTATGAACAAGTGATATTATTGAAGAAATGTTGCAAATAACCTTTCAAGGTTTTAGATTAAGTTAGAAGAAGGAGGAAAAGTGTATGTTCTCAGAGGAAGTGAAAATTTGTAGAAGTCTAAGAGGATCAGAGAAGCTCAAGAAGTTCTAGAAGAGAGAACCGAGGATACCAAAAGGCTAGGTCCAAATATAGCTTGGTGACATATTGTAACATGTTAAGGAATATCTTGTTATTACAGATCCTTGGAGGCAGTCTACAGGTGGACAAGGTAAATTTCACACAAGAAGAAGGAATATGACTACTGATGGTAATGTCATGGGTTCATGGAGAAGCCATGTAGAAGAAATAATATGCCAAATAAAATTGCATAAAGAGTAGAATGAGAGAAGTGGAATTTGAATAAGAAGTTGTTGAGATAAAAGTACAATTCAATATACTAATAGAACTACTACATGAAGGTGAGGAATACCAAAGGTGCAAATGGACTTTGTTGAAGAACGTGAAGCGGCTTATGTTGCATGTGAAGTTGGAGCATAGGTTGAATGATCAATTGAAGGATGAAGAAGTAGAGATGGATATTCATTATTGTGAACATGAACAATGACCTATCCTTGGTGAAGAAAAGGATGAATTTGATGACATCCAAGGATATCATGATTTTGAAACTAATGAAATATCTTTTAATGTAGTTCATGTAGGTGTAGATAATGAAAAGTTTCCTCATGAAGGAAATATTGAAGAAATTCCAATTAATAGAATCATGGATGAAATTATTACACCAAAGAAAGGACACATCCTTGGAGAGGAGGATGAAGAGAATTAGATACATACTGCAAGTCTCATGAACCATTGTGGAAGTTCAAATCAACATGAGGATTTGATGTATAAAACATCAATAAGGCCACAAATACTTGTGATTTTAAAGCTAATGATTTGTGTATGTTTGCAGGTTGCATAGAGAAGGAAGAAAGACAAACATCTAAAGGTATTGTGAAGATTGAGGAAGATGATGGAGAAATGCTTTCTAAAGGCATCAAATAAGAACACATAAATTTATATTATGAAGGAATATGATACAACGTTTTTTATACAAGAAGTGAGAGTTGAAGTTATACGCAGAGGATAAATATAGTTAATGATGCCCAATTGCAAGAACCTATTATTGTAGGGAATAAGAGAAGTTTGGCTAATGAAAAAAGTGAAAATAAGGATCAAGTAGATGATCAAGAAAAAAATTTAGATGAAATGCTTATAAAATTTTAGGAGGCAATCAAATTGTTGGAAAGATGGTTGAAAGAACTTGAGATTACATCTAGAGATGTAAACGAAGACAATGGAAAATAATAACCGATCCATATAGAAGAAGATAAAATGATGGAAGGTGGGAAAAGTTTGTGTCATAAAAATGAAATTTTATTTTATTTTCAGAAATAAGATATAAAGCAAGGAATTTAATTTGAAGACAATAATGAAGATGAAGTTATAATTGATAATTCTAAAGAAGAAAATACTCTATCAATTTTCGAGTACCATGGGATAAGACATTCAAGTGTCTTAAACATATTGGAAAAGATGTGTGATGATGAAGAGTATTACCTTAAAGGCTATGAAAACATTGAAATGACCATTGAGATCATAAAAGTTTTAAAATCAGATATTCAATTACAAGTAAATGGTGATAATAGCATGTCCTAACAAGATAAAAATTTGAACATGGAAATGAACAAGATGAGAATATTGATGATGAAAGTGCATGAGAAATTGCACACTAATGTACGAAGGGACTTAGAAAGAAAATGATTGTACAAGAGTGCATTGAAAAAAAGAGTGGACAACTATAATATAAAGTTTTGAAACCTGGAAGGTTAATGAAAACAACAACAACATGAAGAAGCAGGTGATCAGTTACAGTAAAAAGTTTGAGATCCAGGAGGATTTCGGCATTAATGACACATGACCAAGAGTTCATGAATTTTTTCTACCTTGGGAGTTTGATTCAGGAGCAATAGATCTTCCAACCCATCAATATTTTTAATGAAAAACTCAAAAATGGGGCTTGAATATTATAAAGGAATTCTAATTCCTTAATTGTAAGTATTCTTAGTTTCATTTAATTAATATAGAATAGTTTTATAAAGTATATGGATAGGAAGGCTTTTTCAATAAGGAAAAACCTAATTTACCTTGAAAAGAATGAGATTTAGGGAATAAATCATGAGAGTTTAGGGAATAAGTCAGGGAGTGATATAGGGATGTAGGAAAATATAATTTTCTTATAACTTTGTATTTAATCATTGTAGGCCTATTTGCAAGGCTAATAGCCAAATGAAAATATAATTATCCCAAGAGAGGAATAGGAGAGTTTCCGATTATTTATTTGTGTACATATTTTAATTAATGGAATAGAGTTTTCATACATTTATTGTGTTTATGCATTGTCTATGTGTTTATGTGCTTCAAAAGAATTCTAGTCTTTGTGAAAGATAGAATTAATAGAATTTCAACATCTATGTGAATCCTTAAACTAATGATAGATTAATTTATAAATATTTCATAAGAAGAAGTAATTTGGTGTAATTATTATGGACAATTTATGATTAAGTGAACGAAAGAAGAAAGATTTGTGCATGTGTATTTGTTTCGTAGGACAAAATTGAACCATGATGAGGCCACTGTCCAAGATGCTCTACATTTAGCAACCATCTAACACCAAAAGAGGATGCTAACAATGTGCATTCAAGAAAATAAGTCTTGACCAATGTGTGGTAAAATTCAAAGGGTTCAATCATTGGATTGGAAATGCAATTTAAAAGAAATTGTCGTAAACAAGGAATTCTGGAATGGTAAAATTGATCCACTTGATCCATCATGCAGTTGTTTGTTTGAACAATGACTATTCATTTTTTAGTTTATTTGATTGAATAATGGAATTTGTGCATGTAATCCATATTAAATACATTTCATTCTATGTAAGATATTGTAGAGGAATTAACAAGATTGATAGAATGTAATTAGAGTAGAACTGGGTAGAATTCCTTCTAGGAATTCCTACCTGATCAAGGTTTAATTCAGGTTGAACCTATTGAGGTTCGAAATTCTATAGAGATATCTATGACTTAAATCTAAATTGCAGGAAAAGTTGAGTTTTCATGCATTAAGAAGTCAGGATATTATATGTTTCATTTTACTTTATTTGATATTACACCTAGTATGTTGAGAGAAGATATGTAATATTATTGATATGTTAAGGAAAAAATAAATATCATGGTTATATGATTTATTTAGTTGTAGAATTCTTTTTTGGGTTACAAGGAGAGAAATCAAGCCACTTCAATGCATGCAAAACAATCATAGAGACAAAAGTAGTAAATTCAATTTAAATTCACAATAATTATTTCACTAGAATAATTTATTTAATTTGATATATTCCAATGTGGAAAAATTTTAAATGGTATTTATATAAATATTAAGTGTAAAGTCAATAATGACACTCTCCCTAATTTTGTAGAAATATTTACTTTTTCCCCTATATTTTTGGTGGGCTAGAGTAATTTGATGTGTAAAAGAAGATACTATGTGTAAGTGTAATTTTTGTGTTTTTACTTGCTAAGAATTAGACAACAATTTTTTCTTATGAGATAAATTTTTAATTTCTGAAAACAAGAAATATTGATTCAATTAAAAAAATATCTATGTGCATATATTAATGTTTATAAGCCTATGTGATAAGTCTAATCTTATTAAGTCTAAAACAGGTGGAAGTAAGGAATGTGTGGAGGTAACACATGTACAGAATTATAAGGGAATATCATTTGACTCCCATAATATTCTAGAAGCATGAAAAAATCAAATATTTTATGTTTTATTTTAATTGATTTGGTCTTACACTTAATATATTGGGATAAATGAAGGCATATTATGGATATGTTAAGGAACTAATAAATAAATTCATAATAATTATTTAATTGGAAGAATTTATTAAAGTTGATATAGTTCAGGAACATTTCTAATGGTATTTATATCAAAATTAAGTGTAAAGTGAGTAATGGCACTCTCCCTCATTTGGTGGAAAATTTCTTTTTTTCCTTTACATTTTTTGTTGGGTTTGAATTTGTTTGATTAGAATTATTTTGTATATTAAAGAAGCTAATATATGCGAATGTAAGTTTTGTATTTTTACTTGGTAAGGATTGCAGAGGAATTTATATTTATGATATATTAAAGTTTTAATTTCTGGAAACAAAGTTTAGTAATTCCATTATAAGAAATATGTATTTGCATATATTAATGTCTATAGGTATGTGTGATAAGTCACTATGTGGGAATGTAACTTTTGATAAGTCACTATGTGGGAATGTAACTTTTTTATTTTTACTTGGTAAGGATTAGAGATGAATTTATACTTATGATATATTAAATTTTTTATTTTTGGAAAAGAAGTTTATTAAGTCTATTATAAGAAATATGTATGTGCATATATTAATGTCTATAGGTATGTGTGATGTCACTATGTGCGAATGTAAGTTTTTTTATTTTTACTTGGTAAGGATTGGAGAGGAATTTATATGATATATTAAACTTTTAATTTCTAGAAACAAAGTTTATTAATCCAATTATTAGAAGTATGTATGTGCATATATTAATGTCTATAGGTATGTGTGATAAGTCTCCTTGCTTGAAAATCTTACTAAGTATATAACTAGTGGAAGTAAGGGATGCATGGAATAAGGCATGCATGGAGTTAAATATTGTGTAGAAGCAAGGCATGTGCAGAGCTAAAGTTTGGGCAGAAATAAGGCATGTGCAGGGAGTTCTCATGCTCCACACAAGGTGGCTATTTAGAATTTGGTGCGAATGTTAAATAATAATGTTGTGACGAATAAAGTTTGGGCAGAAGTAAGGCATGTGCAGGGAAGTTCTCTTGCTCCACACAAGGTGGGTATTTAGAATTTGGTGTGAATGTTAAATAATAATGTTGTGCCGAATAAATTAAGAAGAGGTAATAAATGATTTGTTTATAATTTTTGGAATTTGACCCGATTATTTAAAGTGGATATGAAGTAATAAAATAATGCAATTACGATAATAATAAAGTAGAAAACTAAGTAGAGGTATTTTACTTGTTCATTGGAATTCAAATAATTTTGAGCTTAGTTTGCATTTGATTACTTTTTTTAGTGGACATTTAAATTTTGAATGTAGAGTGTGCATTAGTGTGTTGTACTTATTTTTAGTGATGCACCTATTTTTAGTGATGGAAAATAAACACCATCATCATAGCATTTCAAAATTTGATAGAATAGTAACAGAATGTAAAAAATTACATTGCACAAGCTAAGACAACATATTACAACAAACCACCTAAACATTTTTTTATAGAATTCATACACCTAAAAACATTTAAAAAGAAACATAACATATGGATGAAGAGCACGAAGTACTAAACATAATTTATATGCTATAAAAAAAATATTAAATAATGATAATCCATTATTATTATTGTTATGTAATATGAGGATGTACAATGTTGGAAAGGAATGTTACCCACACCATACAACCATAGTGAACTTAATAATAACAAAAAATTACATATCTAGCTTGAATATGAAACATAGGGTTTAATACTATATATAACCTTTAGTCAAACATGTTTTTTTCTTCAGATATATTTTCTTAATCTTTGTTGCATTTATTGTCAATGAATCATGTTATTGCATAGACAACTAGCTATAAATAAAGCTATAATGAGCTTTCAATATATAGTATGCATATTAATCAACAATACCTATTAAAACATGAAGTATATGATTGCTTGCATTTAGGTAACTAACTAATTTGGACATCATATTTTTTTAGTTAATATCTTGTCTGCTATTTTTCCTATTTGAACATTTCTTCTAAGTAGACATCTGAGAAGACATAACCAAGACAAAAAAAGAAAAAGAAAAATGATATTTACACTAAACTAACATTAGAAGACTATAAAAAGAAATGAGCTAGAAAAAGAGTGAAAATTGTGAAACAATAACTTACTAATACTATACCAGAGAATAAAAACTATATATATATTATAATATATATATATATATATATATTATATATATATATATATTAGATAAGATATAGATTATATATATAATACATTTGTTTTATATGGAAATTCCCTTACAACAACTTATTATATAAATAAAATTGTACAAAGTAAATGACATGTAAGAAGCTATGTGGAAAAAAAAAAATCTAGTTGGAATGTTATGATTTCAAAAAAGACACTATACAAGTGCAACAGTTGTGTTTAATATCTATACATAATTGCTAAAGGTAGCAGATTACAAAAATGCACATGATAATATAAATTCTTTTCTCTTTTCTCTTTTTTTCGTTGCTTTGTGCAAATATAATTTCAGAGTGGTAGTTCCTAGTGAAATCATATAGAATATCTACAAAAAGAGAGGGAAAAAAATTACTAACATGTAAAGGGAAAAATAAAAAATAAAATCAAGTTTTTTTTTCTTATTTTTATTATTGTTAATTGCATAGTGCAAGTTAACTTACATTTAGATATAAATTATATCAAATTCTTTTCATGTCAAAAATGATATTGTCTATTGAAATTGTAGAATTCTTAGTTATTGAGAACCCATGTAATAGAAAAATAGTCTCTAAGATGTTTTGTTTGTATTGTCCAAAGGATGTGGAGAAGTTTTGGGGAGAATTGTTGAGTAAGGCCCCTTAAAAGAGTGCAATTTAACTTACCATCGACATCCTTGATTACAAACTATAAGTTTTGTTCATAAGAAAATAATGTTTTTTTGCAACCACACTTTGGACAATAAATTTTGTTATTTCTTGGACACTCCATTATTCTAATAAGTTTAAAAGCATTGTAAAATGGCTTGAATGTTGGCTTGAATGTTGGATAAAAGATATCAACTAGCTTGAGTACTCTAATAATCTGCAATAGTTTGATTGTTGATAGGCATACATTCTTATTAAATTTATGGTGGATAAGGAATGTTAAAAAAAAAGAGTGAGGAAAGGATGAAATAATTGCAAAAAAAAGAATAAAAGAAAAGTTATAAAAAGTTAAGATGTAAATGAAAACTTGTTTGGACATTTGATGTTACATAGTCTACAAATATGATTTTTTTGGTTGATCATCGATAGACATGTATGTATGCTATGTAACAATTTTGGCCACTTCAAACTATGTTTTCGAATAGAAACATGATTCTCTTTCCCCTTACTATATCTTTTTGCAATTCATGTCTTTTTGTATGGGAAATAGAAAGAATTGAATTTATTTCTCTCCAATATCTATGCCAAGTTGAAAGTTTGTCTTGACCTACAGATTAACAGAGATGAATCTAAATATTTTTCTTTTACAATAATCTTCACTACCTTTACCACTCTCTTTTCTACTCCCTAGATGGCTTACACGGAATTCACAGCTAAACCTTAATATGAATATTACCCATTCAAACTTTTGGTATTTATGCATTTTTTGCACAAATAATAGAGCTAATTATAGGTAAGTACCATGGGAGTGAGCATTTTATGAAACATATCACCTTCTTGAAGTATATACCGCATAATTTAAAATCTTTTTGTTAGGAAGCCAGCTCACAAAAAGATAGAAAAGATAGATCATCAACACCTTAGAATTCAACCTCTTTGAGAGCACAGCCTCATTTACATTACACAAATGAACAATTCTTGGATGATACAAATGAAAATACCTCCTTTCTATATATAGGAGTCTAAGGGGTCATAATGTAATCAGAGCCGACATAACAATAATAATGTAAGGGCACAACAATGACAATAGGGGGCTTCTATAGGGCATAATAATAACAATATGGGGACTACATGGGCACAACAATATAATAAAGGTGCCACACTAATAACAATAACGGGTTACACTAGTAGTATAGGGACCTAACATGCCCCTCTCCTTCAAAAGGTTTTTTCCTCAACGCTTGAGTAGCTATGGATTCTTTTGTATAAAACTCTCATCCTCCCATCTGGAATCTTCAATGGGTAAGTTCTTCCACTTGATGAGATACTCTGATATTGATCAATTTCGTAGCTGTCAGGTTCTTTTTTCTATGACTGCTTCAGGTTCCAATATGATTTCTCCTTCCTCGTAAAGTTCTGACAATATTTTTTGAATTGGGAGCTTGTCACTTATAAACTTCTTTAAGCATGAAACATGGAAAATTGGGGCCACTCGGGAAGATGCAAGAAGCTCCAATTTGTATGGCACAATACCAATCTTTTGCAATGCCTTGTAAAGACCGTAGTACTTTGGAGATAATTTATTATCCTTCTTAGCTTTCTTAGCTTTCTTAGCTTTCTTGAGGGGCATTTGTTTGTATGGTTTTATTTGTAAAAATATCCAATCGCCTATATCAAAACATCTTTTGCTGCAATGTTGATTTTCCTGTTGTTTCATTTGATTTTGTGCCAATGTGAGGTTATCCTTTAAGAGTTGGAGAACTTTTTGTTGTTGAGTGCCTACTTTAACACCTTCATGAGATTCAATATGACCCAAGTATTCCACCCGTTGTACTCCAAAGAAACATTTGGAGGTTTTTGCATATAATTGTTTCTCAACCAATAATCTGAGCACTCTATCAACATGCTGAACACGATCCTTACAAGACTTGTTGTAGATTAGTATATCATCAAAAAATACTAACACAAATTTTCTAAAGAAAGGTTTGACAATGGAATTCATCAAACCTTGGAATGTAGAAGGTGCATTGGTAAGGCCAAAAGGCATGATCAAAAATTCATAATGATCTTCATGAGTTCTAAATGTTGTTCTTGGAATGTCTTCAGTCTTCATTCTAATTTGATGATATCCTGAATGAAGGTCCAACTTGCTGAAGTAAATTTCTCCATGCAATTCATCCAATAATTCATCAATCAAAGGAATGTGAAATTTATCTTTAATAGTGAGCTTGTTGAGCTCTCTATAATCCAAACACCTATGCCATGATCCATCTTTCTTATGAACCAATACTACTGGAGTAGAGAAAGAACTTTGACTAGGTTCAATTATACCAGTCTCTAGAATTTCTACAACCATACATTCAATTTCACTCTTTTGTGCAAAGGGATATCTGTAAGGCCTGATGTTTGGAGGAACACTTGTTGGACAATGAATAACATGATCATGATTGCAAATAGGTGGGAGGACTTTGGGAGTCTCAAATACCTTGGAATGATTTTCCAAGACTTTTTGGAGATCTGGAGAAATAGATGATTTCAACGTGGGAACATCTAGCAAACATAATTGTGCAATTACGCCTCTTTCTTCTTTATTTAGAAGCTTTGTCATTCCGTTGGAGATGATTTTCTTTCTTGGTTTCCCTGTGATACCCATTAATTCAACTTCCTTTCCTTCTGAAGGAAATTTCATGAAAAGTTCTTGAAAATTAAAATCTATTGTACCCAACGATTGTAGCCTTTAGACTCCTAGTACAACATCAGCACCAACCATTGGAATGGAAA
>APFE031450847.1:28039-57461 GCA_000404065.3 Pinus taeda
GTCATCTTTCTGTAACTTCTTACGAAATTTCAATCTGATTCTCAAAGAGAAAGTTATGATGATTTTCACAAGGTCGCCTCTTTAGAATGTAATTTGGGAGTCTGCAAAAACCCTAACTTACTCACATAATATATCCGAAAATATAGCGATACAAGATCTGAAATTTGGACCCGAGGTTTAGACAAATTTCTTCTCAAATGGGTTTTTTGTTTTAGCTTCTGAAACTTCGTAGCAAAAACTTTATAGCGAAAAATCCATGATGACCTATTTTAGATGAAATTTTGGAGCTTGCAAAAACCCTAAATTCCTTAGTGCATATCTCCACAAATATAGCGAGACAAGATCTGAAATTCATACCCAAGGTTTAGCGAGATTTCGTCTCAAATTGGTTTTTCTTTTACCTTCTATAACATCGCAGAAAAAAGTTATAGCGAAAATTCCATGATGCCTTATTTGGAGGAGAAAAACCCTAGAATCCAAAGCTCTGATACCAAATGTTAGGAAACTAGCTCACAAAAGGATAGAAAAGATAGATCAATGCATTAGAGTTAAGCCTCTTCGAGGGGGCAACCTCCTTTACATTACACAAATGAACAATCCTTGGATGATACAAATGACAATACCTCCTTTCTTTATATAGGAGTCTAAGGGATCATAATGTAATCAAAGCTGACATAACAATAATAATGTAAGGGAACAACAATAACAATAATGGGCTTTTATGGAGCATAATAATAATAATATGGGGACTACATGGGCACAATAATATAATAAGGGGGTTGCACTAATAACAACAAGGGATTACACTAGTAGTATAGGGACCTAACACTTTTGATATGAAAAGTGAATACTAAAATTTTGATGGTGTCTTTCTTTCGTCGACGTGTTTCTATCTCTAGCATTTTACAGTGTGTTGAAATATCTTACTAGTTGTGGTTAAAAAACCTGAGTGACATCCAATGACAGAAGCACATCAATGAACTCACGATTGTGATAGGACAACGTGGGGAAAGACAAACATCACCATATGCACTACAATGCCTTGCACAAAGTCTTGTTCTTTATATGTTGTTATTCCAAACTGAGCCTAACATGTGTAGAAATCTTAAAGTCCCCTCGAATTAAGAAAGCTAGATGAGTTTTTTACCTATGTGAGTTACATTTACTAACTTTAAAAAATAAAATAATCATATGGATATATGATTTCACAGTAAAACAAAGTCCACACAGAGTTTGAAACATTTCTCCATGGTAATGTTATGACCTTATGGTAAAACATATGGATAAGAATGAGAATAAATAGATAAAATAAGAGTTAGGATTAACTAAACCAACAAACAAGACACAAAATATTGGATTGGGTGCCATGTAGATTCTCGAGACAAAGATTGCATAATATGAACATATCATGAGTATAAGTTTTAACTTTTGATGTCAAAGATGTTAGAGATAATAGAGAAATTAATATTTTAGATTGTCAGTGTGAATGTCATGTTATCTTGTGAATGTCGTGTTATCTTGTAGAATGTGATAGAATATGTGGTTTTCAAATGAGTTAAAGAAAAGTAGAATCATTATATTTCTAGGTTATTATGTTTACCCATTCGATCAATCTCATTACTATATAATAAAACTTGATCTTATATTTTGTGTGTGAAAGCTTAAATTAATAAAAGTAAACAATTTTACTCCACTGCCTTTATTTTTTTATTTAAGAAAGCATCCCAAATTCACAGATCAAGCCTAGACCTCAATAAAAAATTTCAAAATTTCAGTAATGTATGTGCAATTTGATCAAGCAGCAAGAATTTCAAATTGTGGGTTTGATTCGCTTTGAAAGTTTGCAGAAGATGGGTGGAATTATTTTATTATAATTCAATAGGGTTTTGCAAATTATTGAATCTTGTAAGGTCACTGTGAGTTATAAGTTTATTTCTTATCAATTTTTTCTAGATATTATAAGTTTGAGTTTAGCGTGGATATGTACATACAAATTCACGAGATTTAAATCAACCGATTTTGTGTGAAGCTTAGTTTATATCAAATTTTAAATTAAAATTCACAACATAATGAAGTTAAATAAATAAAAGTTATCATGAAATATTTCAATATTCTCATAATAATATCTTGCAAGTAAACAAATTAAATTGCAAACTACAGCCCTTTCCTTTTTCTTGTGATACCTTTTAATTTTTAGAAGAACATTCACAAGGGGACGTGTTTCCAATTGAATATACCATAAAAGAACATGATGATGAGATTTCAAATAGGCTAAATATGCTCTGAGTTTCCTCAAGAGAATCAAGATGTGACTTGGATGGTATACCACATACTTAATTTTTGATGTAAGACTATAAGATTTCATTTCAAAACTATAGAACAATTTTTTAATGTCACTCGTTTAAAACATGAAATATTTTAGCTCACTAACAGATCACTGTAAACTTGAAAATTGCATGAAATATAACATCAATAACATTGTAGCCTTGAGGAAGCCAAAGAACTAAACATCATGTTTAGATTATGTTCGTAGAAGTCGAGTGTAATCAAAGTCCAACCATATTCAACAAAAGAGATTTGTAGAGAGGCCTTCCATGTGTGCTAGACGAACCTGTGGGGTAAATGAAAAAGTTAGCTTCTATACACTGGGATAAATGAAAAATATAGTTTTTATCCATTAAACTAAATTTCAATCACCAACAAACAAATTCCTATAAACTTGACAGTCTAGTTATTGGAGTTGGGAACTTGACAATCCCGTTATTGGAGTTGGGAAATTAGATATAAAGGTAATTATCCCATCTAAAGTTTCCAAAAAGGACCATAGATCGAATATTTTTTCCCGAAGAAAGATTGTGAGAAAGAGTCCTCCTAACAAAATGCTTGCCAAGTTGAAATGTACACCAATGACAGACAAATTTTTAGACTTTGACATCATATGAAGGTAAATTCCCTTTCAAAAAGTTCACAAAAATGATTGAAAACCCAAGTGTAACACCCTTGGATAATAAATTATGACTTTTATTATTTACTTATGACTGAAAATTTAAAAGTATAGAGATAGTTGGTTGAAGTAAATATTTACTTTTATGAATGAAAAATAAATTATTTTTGTTGTTAATATTATTGAAAATGTGTTAAGGGCTTTCATGTGGAACTTAACTCCTAATTATTATGGAAACAATTTGAATTAGGTATGCCTGAGTAGAGGGTGAAAACAAAATAAGGTAATTTTTCCTTTTGTTATTAATCAGTTGTATAGGTAATGAAAATCCACAAGAGGAAAACATGACTGGAGATAAACTTCATGTAGTTGGTTATGTATAGGAATACTATGGGAGAGAAAGGAAATTATTCCTAATTGTAACCAATGGGAGAGAAAGAATCCTCTAAACCCAAGGAAAATAAAGCAGGACACTACTTTAGGGGTTCGAGAGAAAATAATCTGAAGAATTTATGGATTGTTTCTTTGATAAAGAGCATTAGAGCTTGCAAGTAGCTAATTGTGGAAGCCAACTTATTTTTGGGAGGACCATGAGGTCCCTTTACACATTCCTAGGAAGAGATTAGATAGATACCTTTTTCAATTTAATTTCGTACCGAGTAGATATGGTTTTGAAACTATAATAGATATGTGAATAGATAATTGTGTATTTATTGTGAAAAATGTAACTATGTAATTTTATTTTTCTATGAATGGGTATAGGTATGTGCATTCCTAACTTTTAGTAGGTAAAACGGAAACTACAAACTTGGAGTTTGTTTGTGGTGGAAAAGGAAAAATTTTACACCAGGGGTTCTGGAAATATGTGAATGCTAGTAAGGGTTTTATTTAAAAGATGTTACAAGTTTTTAACTAACCTTACCAATGTTGTTACTAGGTCATTATTAAAAAAAATGAATTATTTAAACAAAAACTTTATGCATACAATAAATTGTAAATATTTAATGCTTGAATAAGACATATTGAACCCATGTTAGCTATATAGGAAGTTGGTAAACTGAATGTCCACCTATTTGGGTAGGTAACAATCCTAGACTCTAGATACTTATGTCTCAAAAAGAAAAGCCAAGTCCCATGACAGGTCTCGCCAAGTCTTCTAGACTAATATGCCATAACAAAGAGCAACATGTAAATATATAAAATGTTTCCTCATCTAATTTTATATAAAGATGTGTACAAAATATACACATAATAAGTAGAGACAACTAAAAGTATAGAAATTGACATAGGAGAAAAATATAATCACTCTTGGAAATTTCTATATATTCTTACAATCTTTATTGTTAAGAAACTTTAAGATAAAAATTGAGCATTCAAACAGAAAAGGAAATATTTTGGCATACATCAAGATAAACTATAGCGAAAATATTAAATTGTGTTATTTTCCTATATTGTAAACAACAACACTAGCATGCAAGTTGAATACAAAGAATAATTGTAGGGCTTTCATGTGGAACTTAACTCTTAACTATGATGGAAACAATTTGAATTAGTTATGCCCAAGTAGAGGATGAAAACAAAATAAGGTAATTTTTCCTTTTGTTATTAATCAGTTGTATAGGTAATGAAAATCCACAAGAGGAAAACGTGACTGGAGATAAACTTCATGTAGTTGGTTATGTGTAGGAATACTATGGGAGAGAAAGGCAATTATTCCTAATTGTAACCAATGGGAGAGAAAGAATCGTCTAAACCCAAGGAAAATAAAGCAGGAAACTACTTTAGGGGTTCGGGAGAAAATACTCTGAAGAATTTCTGGATTGTTTCTTTGATAAAGAGCATCAGAGCTTACAAGTAGCTAATTGTTGAAGCCAACTTATTTTTGGGAGGACCATGAGGTCCCTTTACACATTCCTAGGAAGAGATTAGATAAATACCTTTTTCAATTTAAATTCATACTGAGTAGATATGGTTTTGAAACTATAATAGATATGTGAATAGATAATTGTGTATTTATTGTGAAAAATGTAACTATGTAATTTTATTTTTCTATGAATGGGTATAGGTATGTGCATTCCTAACTTTTAGTAGGTAAAACGGAAACTACAAACTTGGAGTTTGTTTGTGGTGGAAAAGGAAAAATTTTACACCAGGGGTTCTGGAAATATGTGAATGCTAGTAAGGGTTTTATTCAAAAGATGTTACAAGTTTTTAACTAACCTTACCAATGTGGTTACTAGGTCATTATTAAAAACAATGAATTATTTAAACAAAAACTTTATGCATACAATAAATTGTAAATGTTTAATGGTTGAATAAGACATATTGAACCCATGTTAGCTATACAGGAAGTTGGTAAACTAAATGTCCACCTACTTGGGTAGGTAACAATCCTAGACTCTAGATACTTATGTCTCAAAAAGAAAAGTCAAGTCCCATGACAGGTCTCGCCAAGTCTTCTAGACTAATATGCCATAACAAAGAGAAACATGTAAATATATAAAATGTTTCCTTACCTAATTTTATATAAAGATGTGTACAAAATATACACATAATAAGTAGAGACAACTAAAAGTATAGAAATTGACATAGGAGAAAAATATAATCACTCTTGGAAATTTCTATATATTCTTACAATCTTTATTGTTAAGAAACTTTAAGATAAAAATTGAGCATTCAAACAGAAAAGGAAATATTTTGGCATACATCAAGATAAACTATAGAGGAAATATTAAATTGTGTTATTTTCCTATATTGTAAACAACAACACTAGCATGCAAGTTGAATACAAAGAATAATTGTAGGAGAATACTTCAATAAAAGATTACAATATATTTTATATAAACATAAGAGTTTTAAACAAAATGTCAAGGTATAATCTTTAAAGAAAAACTATGTACATCCAGTTTCCAGAATGTTTGTTTACAAATAAAGACTAGGCCAGAGTTAAGGCCAAATAGCACAATACATAAAGATCATAAATAAATATTGTGAATACTACAATACTTCAAATAAGTATTAACTACAATTACATCTTGGAAATTAATGCCCGCATGTCATAATTATGGCCATTCTAAACCACATGTTTTTGCATAGAACTATGTCTAATTCACAAAATAATAACCCAATATGCATGTCAAAACTTGATTCAGTCTACTATAGAGATGTATGTCAATGAGGACATATATACAAGCAACAACCTCTATAATAACCTATATACAATAGACTAGGTCTTAAACCAACATTTTTGATACAAAGTTGGAGAATAATGGAATCAAGTAGGGTATAACAACTAAGAATAAGTGAGAAAAACTCAACATACGGATTGGATTATCACACCTCAAGAGAAACCAAAACATATGATCATCTATATAAAACCCAAAACATAACTAATTCCCATATGTAGTATATGTACCTCAATCTATGAGCCAATACACCTAATGGAAAACACTAACCACTATTAATTAATCTGATTAACCAATTAACTACTAAATACATTAGTGAGTTGACCTCTTATTCCAACTTTGTTTATCTCTAAGATGACATAAATTAACTTTATAGACATCAGAATTAGAAATATTTTACTAACTTAGCAACTTTTAAGTATCATACTACAAAGACCTAAATTAACTTCATAATCATGAAGCTTACGGAAATATTATTATTCTAACAAATTTTGAGTTAAGCATATGTTGAAGGCCTCAAATGTCGTTGCCTCAACATCAGTGATAACCACATTATCAGGAACTTCAAAACCATTCCGCATATGTTTTGAATAGTGTCTCCAACTCGGGATGAAGGGACTAGTTTCCCTTTAAATATATATGATGGGATTTTGAGTATAATCATAAGTAAAATGGATGTAGTGGATAGAGGCAAAACTAATACAAACACATATGTATATAACTATCTATTTCCTAGTATTAAACTTATCCTTATTCTATGATTTAAAGATTCTTTAATATGCTAAACAATATATATCATATACCATTTCAAGAAATAAATACTAGCAAGATAATTAATTTGATTAAATAGTTAATCAAATTAATTGTTTTAAAACATATCACATATCAGATTTCATTGTTCCTTCAATGCATTAAAAAATAACAACTTCATAATTTTCAATAGTGAATAAGTATTCAACAGTATATAAGGTCATACATAGCAAAGCAATAAATAAAAATGTGTGATTGTTATCAAATATAAACACAACAATAAAATAAGGATAATAGTACCCAAAAGAAAAGAGTCTTCGTTCCTCCTTCTTATTATGATACTTGAAAGATAAAATAGTGAAAGTCTCTTAAGCTTCCTTATAACAATTCACAACCGCTTTCTAAATGCATGAAAGGGGTATTTATAAATAAAATATCAATTACAAAATAACGAATACTTAAAATGCTGAGGAGGTTCAAACAACACTCTTTAAAATAAAAAAAGAAAAAATAGAGTTTGTTGCAATGATTCCTCCTGAATGTGAAAGTGACTATTCTCCTTTTCATGGCTTGAGTTCACTAATATTAGCTATGGGCTTTAATTTTGGAGGATGAGTTGGCCTCAACCACATTTGTCTCGCATAAATTGCATCAGAAAGTGTTGGAAACATGTGGGTAGTAGTATTTTTCAAACACCATAAGATAAGCCATTGGCTATGAGGTTTAACTAAGTGTTGCCAATAGTGTTCAAATTTTAACTTATATAACTTTTTTTACTTTATCCGCCTTCATCTTGGACCAATCCTTCCAATGTTTCATTAGTATCTTGACATCAGGCAATGCATATGTGGGGCATACTTGAATCAAATTAGCAATGAAAATGTTCTCGCGAATGGTTTCGATGAAGTTATTTGCGAAGTCCCTTGCACTAAAGATGGTTTCCTCTACATGTTTCATTCTCATATCCCAATCTCGAAAAAGCATTTTCTTCTCTGTGCCCTCAACCTTTGGAGGATCAGTTGTTATGCCTTCTACGTTGTCCTGCAAGGAAATATAGTCAGAGATCTTTTGTTTAATGTCATCAAAGTATGTCCTCGAATCGAAAAACTGATTCATCAGTGAATCACTTATTTTACATAGATCATTGGCAATTGTTAGTTTTTGGAAAAATGCAGCCTATTGTTGAGCAAGGAGAGTGTTGAGTTCTGCTACTTCCTTCTTGAATTCTTCAAGCTTAGGATTATCTTTGAGTTGATCAATCCTAAGCTGAAATTGTTGCAGTTGATAATCCTTTCTTCTGATGTCTGCTTCATGTTGAAGCTTCATCTCATCAAAGCTCTTCTATAGCTATGTCATCTGTATATGCCTTCTTTACCAATAATGTGTTTTGCATTTTGTAATATGTGTTCCAATTACAGGATTATATCATCCTTTTCCCTCCGCAGAAGTTGTACTTTTGAGGCTTTATCTATAGTACTTGTAGCATATGCCCCTGGAAATTGAGACAATCTTGTGAGACCATCGGCAAGGTTGATTTGAGAATTCTTCCATAGAACATCTAAAGGTATATTTCCAGGATTTAAGGCTTGGGATTGTTCTATTCTCTTCCTCTTATTTTGCCTTGTCATGACAATTTCATGTTTTGGGATGTAGAATACATCCAAGGGAGGTATTTCTTCAATCTTGAGTACAACTTCAGATGTGGGGTGTGTCGAGATGACTTCTAAGTCATCAGTTCTCACTTCCTTATCAGAAGATCCAATAGCGAGAAAAATATTCTTGGTAACCTCAAGAGTTTTAAGGATTTCTCTAAGATTTGTGGTATGAGTTTCCTGTGAGGCTCGATTGACAATCTTGTCAAACTATTCCCATACTTTATCCAAATCATTGATAAAGAGAAATTCATCGGTATGTTGTGCTGATGATGTACTTTTAGTGTTTCATTTGTGCCTTCAGGTTCTTTTGGGATTTGAGTTGTAACATGTTCTTGATCTAGAACTGGTTGTGAAATACATAGTATGTTGAGGGGGATAGTTTCCAACCTGTTTTTCCTATATTATTTGAATTTATCCAAATCCACTAGGCACATGAGAGCTTTGGATAATTTCTCTACTTGTTGATAATATTTCATTGTCTCAAAAAGGTCATCAAAATCATCTCATTCATGCTTTAATTGCCTCACTTTGAACTGCACTATGAAATTTTGAGCTTTCTTGACTGTGCCTTATTTCCTGGGTCTGATAGTGGGAAATTTCATGCATTGAATTTTCCCAATTTCAAGCGTTACATGGCTGAAATTATCTAGATTAAAAACTCCACAGTGAATAAGAAAAGGTGGCTAAATAGATTTCTTGGCTTCCTTAAAAGATTTGGTCAATCCATTTCCCACAGTTTGATATGCTACTTCTCTGGCTAAAAGTTTGTTTGGTACATAGAGAGGGAGGGCATGTGGAGCATCTATGCTTCCATAAATCCTGACATAAGTGAAATATTCTTCCTAAAACCATTTGCCTATGGCCATGACATCATCTAGAGCTTCCCTATAAAATCTAGGAGGTCTTTCATCAAACATGACTTGGTACAATGGTAGCATTACCCCATGGTATATTTTGTAAAATTGGGGCTGATAGTGGGTTTCCCAAAGGATGTTGTCATATATATGGATGGGGGTAGAATATTTTAAAGTCCATTTCCATCTCGTGGATGGAAAATCTGAGGTGAATCATAGTGTATCCATAATATAAGTGCTCATAAAAAATGGGGGAATCTCCTTGGTAGGCATATTATATATATTTTTGTATACTAAGATCTGAGTGGCCAAAATATTTGACAAAATGGTAGCCCAATCCATAATGTATGCTTTTGTGGTAGCTTCTATTAGGGGAACCCATTCTATAATGAATTTTTGTGTATTAGGTTGTGCAAGCAACCTACACATCATAGCTGCGATATGAAAATAAGTATTAGTGAGAGAGGCTAGGGAATACATACCCTTATCATCATTCCTATGTTTGCTCGACTCATGCCTCCACTTCCTTATTGGTTTTGATTAAATAGGATGCTCCTATGCGAACTTCTGAATAAACTTTGCATTGTATATCTTTTGGGGTTCTAGTAGATCAAACATATTTATGAGGTCTTCGGCTTTGAATGACCCAATTCTCGTCTATATCCTTAGAGTTATGAAGGTCCTGTCGGTGATATTTACACTTCAATAATCCATTTGACTAAGTTTGTATATCACAATATCTTAGTCCCACCAGCTATCCGATGAAGATGAGAGTTGGAGACATTTGCCCAGGTGGTTTCAGACTAGATATAGTATCATCCTTTGTAGCCCATCTACTAACTACCATGGGTTCTTCTTCCTCGAATAATTTGAATATTGCTTCCTAGGAGGAACTTCCCACATTTGTAGTACACGTAGTATCTGAGAACAAGGGAAGCATTTCAGTTACTTCTGTAATAGTTGGAGTTTATTGTGGCATAACCAAATTCTTATTATTCTTCTTTGGGGCTCTCGACATTTCGCCTAAGCTTTGTTTGTCGGGGCTAGCCTGTGACAAAGAAAACATACTAAGAATAAGGAGAAATACTTAGAGTTTGAGACTTATGGCAAGAATGGAAAAATAGCGTGGAAATAGGCATTTAACAAAAAAATCTTGAAATGCTTAATGAAATCAATCAAATCATTTACCTAACTGAGGTCTATTAATACCATTATAACTAATAATAAATGAAGAAATGTGGGTTTCACATGTCTTTCGGACAAGTTAGAGCCTCGTTGGACTATATATCATCACAAGTTTTTGATGTGATCATTGTTTATCTTTGTGAAGTGAGCATTTTTCGATATGTGATTTCCCATATTCGCTAAGATATATGGTGAAGAGCTTATTGCATGATTTATCGCAATCAACATTTCTAGAGGGAAGATTGCTTTAAATCTTTGCGATGTGATAAGGATATGTGTGATGGAGTTTTGTGATATCAGAAAAGGTTTATCGAGGGTTCGAATTTATAACAACGTTGAGGAATGCCAATTCCTTTTGCAATGATGACGTGGCCTAACCGCGAGACATGAAATATTATTCATATGTGAGAGGCCATTTTCTTCACTTAAACATAATAAGAGTGTTATCATGGTCGGGGTTTCTCACATCGCGCTTTGATTTAGCATGATACTCTACTTGCTTGCGATTAGTGATATGTGAAATACATGAGAACAATTCAACTTAAATCATTTTTAATAGTAATGGATTTAAGACCTAGGGTCAGGATGATACTTTATTTTAATGTTTTGAGACTTTATTTTTATTCATTTTATTAAAAGACTCTATACTTAAAATTTAAAAGGGTCCCTATTATTTGACTAAGTTACTTCTTTAATAATAATGGGGGGTTGTTAAGTGACACAACAATATCATACTAAAAAGACTTCCGTTGTTGAAATTGTGCATTTTGAAGGAAAAACTACCAAGGTTAAAGTCATGCAAAAGTTGTTGAAATGTATATCATATTAGTAAATGGTTATATAATTGACTTAATAAAGGCTCATTCATTTGCAAGACATATTGAAAAATTACAAGATTTTAAATATAACTTAGATTGTACTTTAGATCTAATTTTATTTAGCTTCCATCTATGCCTTTTTGAAATTAGTTCATGGATGTGCTTGAGTTTTTATTTAATGTTATTTATTATCAAATACATAGGTAAGAATTTTTACAACATTATAAATTGTTATTCCTAACATTTATTTTCAAAGAAATAAAACATCATACTATCTATGACATCTCTACTTTAGTGTTTTTTGTTTTATTTTTGTGTTATTTTTTGTTTATAGAATTTCATAGGGAACCACCCAACTCTATTGAGAGAGTGTTTTTACTTTTCAAATGAGGAGGTTATTGGAGAAATTTGAATTTGACAAAATTGTATTGTAATGGTCTTAATGTGCATGAGGTACTAATTTTAGGTGGAAAGGTATTTTTTTTTTAAAGATAACAATTCCTACTTATCTTATTTTTATTATATAATAAATTATTAATAATAAATTTAGTTTATTTAATTAGTAAGTAATTAAAATATTTATTCAAATAAAAAACTGTTTATTTATAATCAATTTATTTAATATCTAAATAGTTGTATAAATATATAATATTAAGTACTAGCACAAATTTAAAATTATTTTAAATACTCATGCTAATTTGTAGAATTTTCCAGAGTTAAAGCATACTATGTACAGTGACTTCATTTTTTCTTTTTCAAATTGGCCTTTATCTTGCACTCCGACTTTGTATTTTTTTCCTCATACTGTCATTGGACCTTGCATCCGTATCATGTTCTATTCGATGTTCTATAGTTTTCCCGTCAGGGATTTCAAACCACAGAATAAAAGCAATTTAAGAAAGGTAAAACCAATATGTGTAAAGCCCATCACAGTGTACCTGGGGATTCATTTCCTTCCTGGAGTTTTATTTTTGATTTATTTTCTGTTCACAGAGTTTATCCAAGTCTACTTAGGTTTTCCTTAATCTTTCAAATGAGGTTGGTTTGTTTTTGTTTTTTTTTTTAAATTTGAACTTGTGCATGGTTTATTGGTTGTACGTGGTAAAATATTTTTTTTGAAAATAGTAATATCTACTTGTTATATTATGTATTATTCTTATTATGTATGTATTATATTTTATTATGGATATTTATCCAAAATAAATTTAAAAAATATTAATTTAAATTTAGTTTTTTGATTGATGGTGATTGGTGTGTTAAGGATCCTTGCTATAAGTCACCGTTCAATCCCGTGGGTACTTAGTAGTTTTAACATAAATAAAAATAAATTTAAATAAAAAAATTAGTAAGTGATTAAGATATTTTTTAAATAAAATTATTTACTTAAAATAATCAATTATTCTGGTAAATAAATAATATTCAGTTCTATTAAAATAATATAATGGTAAAATTATTTAAAAAAAATCATGTTGATGAAGTCCATCCCACTTGTAGAATTTTCCGGAGTTAAAGCATATTATGTAAAGTGACTTCATCTTTTCTTTTTCAAATTGGGCATTATTTTGGGAAACTCTTATTTCCAACCCTATAGAAAAGTAAATGCTGCCTGACATGCAATGCAAATAGCTTTAGCCCTCTCTCTCCTCTCTCTCTAGTCTGCTCACTCAGAGGGCTAAAGTTATTTACCTTGCATGTCAGGCAGCATTTACTTTTCTATGGGGTTGGAAATGTTGAAAAAACCCTAGGTCATTTCGCACCGCTTTTCGCAAAGAGCTGTTTCTGTCAGAGGGCCTCCAAACACCCCGACTTGCTGCCACGCGTCCAGTGTACGAACTCAAAACCACCCACTCCTCAGAAGCTAAAGTTCGTTTGGTTTGTGTGAACTTGGTGTGTGAATTACGTCCGGTCAATGGACAAAGATCTTCATCAACCTACCAAGACATTATTTTTACTTTTACAGCATGTTTTATTTAATGTATTTAATGAAATGTCATAATTTTAGGTAAAACATTTAATGTTTTCATACGGCATGTATTAATCATATGTAATATGTTTTGCTAATGTGTGTTGACTTTAGTTTTTTATTTCACACGGGTGGAGAAGTAATTTTGGTTCGCAGCAGCGAATAAAAAAACGAGGGAAGAAGAGACACATCAGTGCGAAGGTAGAACAAAATGCAGAGGATTTGGTAATGTGTAAAAGCACATGATTTTTTTTATTTGAATATGCAGCAGGTTGAAATGTAATTTTTTTTGTATTGCTCAAATAAAGGGGAGCAAGAGCGAATGAAAAATGACTGTGTGAATTTTACTTTGAAATTGAAAAGTTATGTAAGAAATTTTTACAGCACATGTAAGAATTTTTATTCTACAGCAGTAAATGTAAAAGCTCTTTTACAGCAGTAAATGTAAATGAAGATTTTACAAAACAGTGTAAAAATCATTAGTAACAGAGCCAGAGTAATTTTGTTTTTGGTGAAGAGTTTTTTGGTGAATCCCTCATAGTAAGAGGAAGAAATATGTATCAGTGTTTTTATTAATGAATATAAAGGTTTTATTGGTGTGAAAAACCTCTGTTCTCAGAAATTTAATTTATTGGTGTGAAAAACCTCTGTTCCCAGAAATTTATCTTGCTTCCCTTTGCAAAAAATCTTGAGGAGAAAAACATAACATTGCTCTTGTTTTTTTGTTTTTGGGATTTTAAGAGAAAAATCCCGAACAAGAAATAGGAATCGCCATTATCTTGCACTCTGACTTCATATTATTTTTCATATACAGTCATTGGAGGTTGCATCCGTATAATTTTCGTGTCAGGGATTTCAAACCAGAGAATGAAAGCAATTTAAGAAAGGTAAAAGCATTCTGTGTAAAAGCCAATCACAGTGAGCCTGAGGATTCATTTCATTGGAAGGCGGGGATGTTGGTGAGGACCTCTCCTGACTTTTAGGACGTCTCCAGCTGGGGATTGTCCCAACATTGAACACGTCCCGGATAAAAGCATGATGCTGGGAATAAGGTCGTGATGTGTGGATGCAGCTTATTTGTCATAAAGTACGCATACTTGGGATGCTAGACAGGTCACAATTAGGCATTTTTGCTTCCATAATACCCTAAAATTTGGACAGATGAAGGAAAAGGCAAAACCATAGTAGCATCTTGATAGTCTAACTGTGAATGCATGAAAAAGGGCAGCAGCATGAACCAAAACGGGATTTCTTGCCTTTATGAGCCATTTTTGGGTACGCAAAACGTGAAGAAAGAAAAAAGTGGAGGTAGGTTTAAAGGCAAAGGAAACAGTGGAAAAGGACCGCTGTGAAGTCCATATCTAAACCTGGTCACTCCCCCTGCATGTATTAGAAAACGTAGTTTTTAATAAAACCAAGGCATTCTGGGAGTTGAGAGCTTTGAGGAGGCAACTAACGATATCTACCGATACTAGAATAAGGTGTTTCAACTCTGAAAAAGGAGGGACGCCTTTCTGAGACAAGCGGGGAAATTTCTGCATCGTGAAGGATACGGAGTTTACTACAATTCCTAAACACACTAAGGACGGATTGCGCAATTTTCATTTTTCATTCCAGCTGGTTTTTTCTTTTTTGTTTTCATTTCCAGCTGGTTTTTCATTATTTTCCCTCCAATCAACCTTGGAAAGTGAAGCAACAATTCCATTGGGTGGATTTCACCAATTTCAAGGTAGTTGTTTTCACATGATTGGGTAACTGGTTTGACTCGGTGGTTGTTTCGAGACAGAAACTTTATGCACCAGTGAAACTTTATTGCGTAACTGGTTTGACTCTGCAGTTGTTTTTACATCAAAACTTTATGCACCCTTGAAAAATATTAACTGGTTTCACATGATTGCGTAGCTGGTTTGACTCTGCAGTTTTTTGACTCCGAAACTTCATGGACCGCTGGAAAATCTTACAGGATTAAAGTGACAAATTCTGTATTAAAAAATACACGTACATTTCAGATTCAAAATTTTCAAAATGTGTGACGTGTCAAACAGTAAAGTGAAAGATTCCCTATTCAACCTTTTCAGCCTGTAACAATAAATCTGTTGAGATTCCTTATTCAAATCTTTTAATACCTTTAACATAAACCGTAAACCTATCATTTCGATGTTTCAGAAAAGCCTACACCTGTACTTTCGATGTTTCAGACAAGTCTACACCTGTGAGGTGTACACTTGTTAATGGCGTTTCCAAAGGTGCATATGACGGCTCCGTCTTTTGGTGTATATGTACGCCTAGAGAACATCTTTGGACCTGATCAAGGGATCATCTTTGAACCTGATAAATCCTTAATTTTAAGGTCAGATGTATACATGCTGAACGGCGGAAACAGTATAATATGGCTATAAATTCCAACTGCCTTCCCATTATGTCACCTGGGTTTAACACCACCTTTTATTCATGGATATGTTTTTGGTTTTTAGCGTTGAGCATGTTGAAATATGAAAACAAAATGTTATTATGAATAAAATTTGTAAATTAATATGAGGGGATTCATAACGAGAAAGAGTTATGTAATGAATTTCCCATATTAATTGGGATGGGCTTATTTTTTATTAATAAAGATTTTTAATCCCCTGCACCATGGAGGTTTTCTTGATACATTGTCAAGTTTACCACATAAAATTATTTGTATTTACTTGTGTGTGTATTTCAGTTTCCCGTTTAGTTCCTTTACATTTCTTTCTTGTTTAATGAACTTCTCAGACCAACAAGTGGTATCACGGCTTGAGTTGAAAGTTGTTGAGTAGTGTTGAAGCACTGTTGTGATTATTGGATGAAGAATCACTGTGATTGCAAATAGAAAGGGCGTTGTCTGCCGTTGTGAAGGGAAAAGGAGTCGGGATGCTGCCTCAGGTGAAAGTTATCGAGTAGGATACTTTAGAGCACTGTTTGAGGCTTCAAATTACAAGAAGAGCAATCTCAACTCATGACGGTTTTTACAAACCAAAGGCATGGTTGAGTTGGAGTCAAGACGCTTATGGAATGTATTTCATAGTGTAGAAAGGTCCACCCTGCCGTCAAGAGTCGTCTTTGTGAAAGAGACACTCTGGTAAGCAAGCCAGAGAGGTAGCCACCCAACCCGTTCTAAAAATCAAGGGAGCAATCTTTGTCGTTTGTCACGCTCGCCAAGAAGGAACTAGGAACATAGAGCAGTGTCCCCTCCCCATCGATTATGAAAATGATGAGGAAAAACTATTTGGAGCCCACTGTGAGAGACAAAGGTTGGTGAGCGTTGAGCCATTAACATTGAGTAGCGAAACCAACTGCTTGTTTATTGAAAGAGGAAGAGGAGGCCACTGTTGTTGCAGGAAGAGGGTTTCTGGAAACTGTTCTGGATTTGTTGAATGAATATGAAGTAAGGTTTGAATTATTTCTTTTTAAAAGGGAGAGAAACAAATTGTATTGAAGAAGATTGAAAGAAATTCTTAAATTTGAAAATAAATAAGGTTGAAGTTTTTTTGTGAAACCCTAGCTAGAAGAGGGAAAATTTTGAAAAAAAATGAAAACCTAGCTGGAATAAGGGAAATCATAATATATTTTCTTTTAAGAAACCCTACTTGAAAGAAGGAAACCCTAGTTGAAAGAAGGAAACCATAGGAGGAAGGATTTGTAGGAAAGAAATGGCTAAAATGATGAATGCAAAGTTCAAGGTGGAGAAGTTCATCGGCAAGAATAACTTTGCTTTATGGAAACTGAAAGTTAGTCATTTCCTTGTGCAACAAGGGTTGTTCAAAGAATTAGGCGGGGTGAAGAAAGAACCTACTAGCATGACAGATGTAGACCAGGAGGAATTGGATGCCCGAGCTCTTAGTACCATCAGATTATGCCTAGTGGATGAAGTTCTCTTCAACATTGTTGAAGACAGTACAACTGCATGTTTATGAGAAAAACTTGAAAAATTGTATATGACAAAATCGTTAACCAATAGAATTTATTTGAAAAGACAATTGTGCTGTCTTCGGATGAAGGAGGGTACAAAAGTTGCAGAAAAAACATTTGTTTTTAATGCACTTATTTGCCAATTATCGGATATGGAAGTTAAAATTCAAAAAGAAGACAAAGTTATAACCTTATTGTGTTCCCTGCTTGAGTCATTGGACTACTTCATAATTGCAATCAGTTTGAGCACTGTTGATTCTTTGAAATTTGAATCAGTTGTGGGAGCTCTATTATCTAAAGAAGTACGCGAGAAATCCAATGTTGAAACATCTGCACCTAAAGGCATGATAGCTAGAGGACGATTAAAGGAAAGAGGGGAGAAGGAAAGGGTTCTTCCATATCAAAATAAAAAGGCAAGAAGTGTAAGGAAAATGTTGCTACTGCAATAAAATTGGACACCTCAAGAAATACTGTTGGAAACAGAAAGAGTCTGGAAACCCAAAGAATGAAGCAAATCAAGTTGATTTAGGTTTGATTGATGAAGTTTTATTTGCTGAAGAATTAGGTGTGGTAGATGAAACTTTACCTGTATGTAATGTCTCTCAAAATGTTGAAAAATGGATGTGAGACCCTGATGCTTCTCATCACATGAGTCTGCACAAAAATTGGTTTACTTCATATGAAGTTGTAAATAGAAGTTCTGTGTTTATGGGTAATAATGTATCTTGTCTAAGTGTTGGGATGGGAAATATGAAAATTAAAATGTATGATAATATAGTTAGAACATTAACTAATGTTACACATACCTGAATTAAGCAAAAAATTGATTTGTTTAGAAGTGTTGTACACAGATGGTTATAAGTTTACAACACAAAATGGAGTGTTGAAACTCTCAAAAGCCGCCCTAGTCGTTATCAAGGCAGAAAAGGTCATAAATCTTTACAGACTCAAAGGAAGTACTCAAGTCAGTGAGTCAGCGATTGTGTGAGAGAAAGAAGAAGAAGGTACTGTAAATTACTTCCTGATTTGAAATCCTTGAAGTTCGATTTCTGTAAACATTGTGTGTATAGAAAACAATGTAATCAAAGGCTTAAAACTAAAAGTCATAATAGCCAAGAAATTTTGGACTATATTAATTCTGATCTATGGGGATCATCTCCTTTTGTATCGTATGGAGGTGCTTTATATTTCTTAACATTTATTGATGATTTCTCTCAGAAAATTTGGGTCTTTATGTTGAAAAAGAAATTTGATGTATTTAATGTTTTTAAACAATTTAAAGTAATGGTGGAAAAGTAAATGGGAAAGTCAATTAAATGTTTCTGAACTAACAATGGTGGTGAATTTACTTCTCTAGAACTTGAACAATATTGTGAGGATGAAGGAATTGTTAGACATAAAATAACGGTTTATACTTCTCAACAAAATAGCATTGCTTAATGTATGAATCGGGCTCTTATGGAAAAAGCCAGAAGCATGATCAGGAATGCTAACTTGCAAAAGGAGTTATGGGTAGAAGTAGTATCCACTCCTTGATATTTAGTTAATAGACCACCTTTAGTTACAATTAATTGTAAAATTCCTGAGGAAGTTTGGTTAGGTTTGTCTTGTGATTATTCACATTTAAGGATTTTTGGTTATGATATGTATGCTCTTATTCCTAAAAATTAGCGTTCAAAATTAGATCCAAAATTGAAATGTTGTCTTTGTTGGGTATGATTGTGTGGTGAAATGTTACATGTTGTGGGATCCTACTTCACAGAAGATAGTCATTAGTAGAAATGTAACATTTGAAGAATTTTCTCTTTTAAAATCAGATGTTGAAAAAATTGAACAGGAACAAGTATTGCCAAATCAATAAATTTAGTTGGAGGCTAGACCTTTTTTAGAAAGTCAAAAGAAAGGAGAGACTTCTAGAGGAAAAGGTGAAGAATATGCAAAGGAGACTGTTAAATTTTTAGAACTAGATCAACAACCAACCACTCTAGAAAAGTCTATAAGGGAAATAAGAAAACCCAAAAGGTATGAAGATTTTGCTTCATCTTTTGCATTGATTACTAAAGATGGGGAACCATTTTGTTATCAGGAAGCAGTGGATGATATGGATAGTGGAAAATGGAAAAATGCTATGGAAGAAGAAATGGATTCCTTAGCCAAGAACAATACTTGGAATCTTGTAGAACTTCCTGAAGGGAGAAGTGTTGTTGGAAGCAAATGGGTCTTCAAATAGAAACAAAAAGTTGACGGAAGTATGGAAAGCTATAAGGTGAGGCTGGTAGCAAAAGGGTATTCTCAGGTTGAAGGTATTAACTTTCATGAGGTTTTTTCACCAGTCATAAGACTTGTTTCTATTCATATTGTGTTGGCACTAAGCATTACTTGACCTTGCGTTAGAACAGTTAGATGTGAAAACAACTTTTCCACATGGTGATTTGGATGAAGAGATATATATGGAACAACCATAAGCTTTTGTATAAGGTCGTAGTAGAAGATTAGTTTGCAAGCTTAGGAAATCATTGTATGGCCTGAGGTAGTCTCCCAGACAATGGTACAATAAGTTTGACTCCTTCATGGTGAGCTAGAACTTTATTAGAAGTGAGTATGATCAGTATGTATACCTCAAGAGTTTAAATGGCATATTCATTACCTTAGTTTTGTATGTTGACGATATTCTTATTGCAAGAAAAAGAGTGGAAGAGATCAATAGGTTAAAGGCTCAGCTATCTAGGACATTTAATATGTAGAATCTTGGAGCAACAAAACATATCTTAGGCATAGAGATACACAAGGACAGAAAAAATGGAAAGCTTTGGTTTTCACAACAGAAGTATGTGGAAAGAATACTTGAAAAGTTTGGTATGAACAATGTGAAACGTTTTAATGTTCCATTAGCTTCCCATTTGAAGATTTCTTCAGTTTTGAGTCCTAGAACTAATGAAGAAAATAAGTATATGTCTTGTGTACCATATGCAAATGTTGTAGGCAACTTAATGTATGTGATGGTATCTACAAGACCTGGCCTTTCACATGCCGTTAGAGTTGTCAATAGGTTCATCGTAAATCCAGGTAAAGAACATCGGTGAGCAATAAAATGGGTGCTTCAATATTTAAGAAGCACAAGTACCATTGCATCATATTTAATGGTAGTGAAGGATGATTCATGGATATGTGGATGTTGATTAGGCAGGTGATTTGAATAAATGGACATCTACTACAAGTTATGTCTTTAATCTTGCAGGTGGAGCAATTGGTTGGATGTTAATGTTTCAAGAAATAGTTGCTTTGTCCACCACTAAAGTAGAATATATAGTTTCTTTAGATGCTAGTAAACAAGAAATCTGATTAAAAGGTTTGCTTGATTATACTGGAAGGATGCAGGAGGAAAGTGAATGTATTCTGTGACAATCAGAGTTCTATTCGTTTGGCTACAAATCCATCTTATCGCAGCAAGACCAAAAGTGAATGTATTCTGTGACAGTCAGATTTCTATTTGTTTGGCTACAAATACATCTTATCATAGCAAGACCAGTCACATTGATGTAAGATATGATTTTCTAAGACATGTGATCGATGGCGTAAAAGTAGCTCTCAAGAAGGTCCATCCAGGGGGGAATTGTGCAAACATATTCACGAAGATAGTTACAGTAAAGAAGTTGCAATGGTGTTTGGCTTCTCTTGGCTTGCAAAAGAGATGATGAATGGGCATGGGAAAGAGATTAGGAAAACTGTTGTCAAGGTGGAGTTTGTTGAATAATGACAACAAAATGTAATTATGGGTAAAATTTGTAAATTACTGTCTGTTATTTTTGTAACGGGATTCATAACGAGAAGGAGTTATGTATTGAATTGTCCATATTAATTGGGATGGCACGACAGGCTTGTATCATGGAGAAACATTCTTGATTAACAAAGATTTTCAATCCCTTGCAGTGTGGAGGTTTCCTTGACACGTTGTCAATGTTTTACCACGAAAAAATATTTGTTTTTACTTGTGTGTGTATTTCAGTTTCCCATTTAGTTTCTTTGCATTTCTTTCTTGTTTAATGAACTCGTGAGACCAATAGGGAAAATTGTTTTTAGAATCACTTAGGAATTATTGAAAAATGTAAGTTTGATATGGTTAATGTCCATAATTATAGTGCAAGGTGTTAATTTATTCATACCTTCTTTTAAAATGTATTTTAAGCCATACTTATTTAATCAAGTTGTAATATTTTCAAATAAAGTACTGCTAGTAAGGAAAGGCTGAAATAATTGCAAAGAAAGAATAAAACAAATTTTATTAAAATTTAAGATGCAATTGAAAATTTGTTTGAATATTTGTTGAATTTGCAAATAAGATTTTGTTGATTCAAAAATACGTAAGATAATCTCAACCCCCAACCATCTAGGACTTATGGTAGCTGTAGAAGCGTCAAGATCTCTCGATCACATCTCTTGGGCCCTAAATGCTACTTTCATTTCTCTAATATCTAAGAAGAAGAGACCCATATCCTTTTCATATGATAGACCTATCTCTTAATGCAATACAATGTACAAAATGATTTCAAAATTAATAGCAAGGAGGCTGAAATTGACTATATCAATATTCATATCCCTGAAGCAATTTGGGTTCTTGGAAGGTAGATAGATTCAAGATACCATTTCCATTGCTCAAGAGGTTTTACATTTTATAAATACATAGAACATGAAGGCATGCTTGCTCAAAGTTAACTTGATCAAAGCCTATGATTGTGTAGATTGGGAATTCCTGAGGCTAGTCTTAATAAAGTCCATCTCAATCCACAAAATATTTGAAGGATTATGGCATACCTCATTACTGCTAAATTTGTAGTAATCATTAATAGATTACCTACAAGTTTGTTCAGGGCTTATAGGGTTTATTGATTTCTTGAGTTGTATGATGGGGGAGATTAAGAACAAGGCCTTGATTTCTGTTGTTGGCATCACTAGAGACAATTCCATTACCCATTTCATGTTTGAAGATGACCATATTTCTGGGGGCGAGGCGACTCTTGACGAATGGTTTCATATACACCATATTATTTGTACTTATAATGAGGTTTTTGGCCTGTGTATGAGAAATTCAAAGTCCATGTTGGTCCATGGTGACCGTGAGATCTTAATCATTAGGGAGATTTGTAATCCTTTTGACATTGCCTCCAATCATTATGATGATGGATTTGGGTATCTAGGTTTTAGATTAAAACAAAACAAATACTTCATTAAGGACTAGGACTCGTTGACTGACAGGTTTTCCAGAAAGTTGGATGGTTGGGGACATAGGTGGTTAATGATGGGAGGTCACTTGATCATGTTGAAATTGGTTCTTGAAAATATATTTGTATTCTAGATGCACTTATTCCAATTACCAATGGTGGTTATTCACAGGATATAGGCTATTATGGCCAAGATTTTATGGGTTGGCTGCAATCAAATGGATAAGATTCACTTGGTATGATGGAAAGTGTTAACTAGGCTGATTATGGAGGGCGGTTGGGAAATATTAGACACTCACTCATTTAATTAGCCTCTTATTATCAAAAATTGTTGGAGAGTTATGTCTGGTAATTATATTTGGACTTACATTGTTAGAGGGAAATATATGTTTGGTCATCATTTCACATCTTGGATTAGGTATGGGTCCAAAAGGAAACCTTGTCAATAAATCATTCAGAGTAGCATGATGAAAAATATTCAGTGGACGATGGGTTTCTTGCATTGGGAAGTGGGTGATGGGGCTAAGATTGAGATAGGTTTATATGAAATGAGGGGTTTCACAAGGAATAATACATTATCAGTCTAATTACTCAACTTTCTCCATGGAAAAGGTATTTATCATCTTGATTAGATCCACTCCATGCACCATAACAACATCAATAGAAAATCATGAACCGAGGCATATGAGTTGGGGCTACATGGTGATCTTGCTATTCCATGGGATTTTTCCGTATCTCGATTAGGTGTTGCTCGTATATCCATCTATGAAGTATTAAAGGGTGATTTTGGATGGGAAGATCATGAAGGAAAAATACGTGGTGAAGGCGATTTATCATAACAGGGCCATGGATGAGGGAGACTTTGTATACTTCTTATGGTTTCAAAAGAAATGGAAATGAGAGATTCCATAGAAGCTTAAGTGTTTATGCTAGATGGAAATTCATGATCACATTCTCACCTAGGTGAATCTATAACATAAGGGCTTTATAGGCCTTGGTATATGCCCTATGTGCAAGTTGGAAATCAAAGATGTTGACCATTTGTTGATTAGGTGCCCATTTGCAATGGCGGTATGGGATGGGGGTTCAAGATGTGTTTGATATTTCTCCTTATAGGACCCCATAGTCCTTAAGAACATCATTTTATTATTAGTTCAATTAAATGTTATAGTATCATGCCATCCCCTTCTATATTATATGGTCCATATGAAGGATCCAGAATGCACTGGTTTTCGAGAAGAAAGTTGCAGTGATGCAGGAAGTGGTTATAAAGGCAGTTGCCTATTTTTTTTAAAATTGGAAAGGGAAAGAGGGGTAAAAAGAAGAGAGATAACTTGTATCTAGATATATAGAAGGTTTTTCCTATGGGGTTTTTCGATGGGGCATGCTTGCAAAGACAATGTGGATGTGGGGAATTTGTTATGTTGGATCCGAGCAACTACTAGCATTTCTGCCCATGGGGCTTTGGATTGACGATGAATGGGTGTACTGTTAAGGCACTCCTTGCGATAGGTAACCAATTCAAGTCCCTCGTGGGTGCTTAGGTAGTATTAAAAAAAAAAAAAACTACTATCATTTCTGGTGGGAGGGTGGCTCTAGCACCAATAACAAAGAAGAAATTATTGAAGTATGGGGAGTTCTTATAAGTGTGAAGTGGCTGGGACTAGAGAGCTTACAGGTTTCTGGAGATGCCATGGGAATCATTTATTGGGTAAAGGATTATATTATATTTCTTCGTCCCATATTATCAAATTCGATGAGGCAGATAAGGAACCTAATAATTTCATTTATATATATTGATTTTGATCATATTTACAGGGAAAAAATCATATAGAAGACCTCCTTTCCAAAAGACGAATTCCAAGAAACCTGGTAAGATTCATTTTGCTTCATTTCTACAGGATGTTTTGTTTAATGTAGATAGCATAAATTTCATGTAGGAGACGAACATGGTGTATGTTGATTAGAAACATTTGATGTAATAGGTACGCAGATATGGTAAAGGATACTTCTGCAGTGCTTTTTTTTATATTTTTATGGACAATCTGATGGATCCACTATATTTGGGATATGTTTCTAAATATAGTTTTGCATAGGGAATAAGAAATACCAATGCACAGGAACAAAAGGATCTAACAACTAATCAAATCATGGCAAGTTAACCAACATAGACACCACAACAACTCAACCTTAATATTACCAACATAATCACTACCAAATCTCATAGATCACAGTAGGAATCTTTCTCATATTAACATATGAAAATACCAACCAAGTCAGGGACTTTGACATCCCACCTGACCATAGATTAAGCTGAACCAAATATCTATTCATCCAATGAACCTGTGTTGTATTCTAATCATCGAATAAACCAAGACAAAACTAAACCAGGGCTTCTAGAGGCAAAACCTCCTCAACCCTTAACCACAGTGATTCCACCTCCACCATCAGACATTACTAACACCAACTAGATCAATCTCTATCAAAGTTTTCCATGGCTATAGGAACTAGTAACTTAACCCAAAACCTTCTATGCCTCCAAAGCATTTGTCTAACCTAGCTTCAAGGACTAATAACTCAACCCAACAAGGGCTCTAGAGTGTTTGTCCCAACCTAGGCTCCAGGACTAGTAACTCAACCCAAGTTTTTCTAGGGCTTCTAGAGAGGTTGTTCCAACCCACTGCCACAAGGAACCTCAGCACTAATATCAAAACTAGTAGAGAAACCCAGAACACCATGGTTATCTAGGAAATGACAACACAAGGCTCAAACCACTGTTAGTACAGGAAAATAACCATGCCAATGAGAACATATAACCAGAAAATCACATGCATATACTATGCATATGAAAATAAATAAGGAAATCACAAATGAAACTTGTTACCTACAAAGAAATCTAACTGCAGTTTTTGATCCACCTGTTCCCTTGAGCTTTCCTAATTTTTTTTGTCTTATTTCTCCAAATCCATGTGAATACTAGAGTGCTTAAAGAATGCTCCTAGAATGCTCCAAGATTTCTCTAAGTGTGCAAGAGTGTGAGAGAATGGGACAATAGAAGAGAGCTCCAAAAATGGACTGACAAAAGGTTAACCAACCAAAAGTTGTGAAATAATCTTTAGAAGTTTTTTAATCATTTCCCTCTATTTTCTTCATTTTCCTTCACTTTTCCTTCAATTTACCTCTCATGAAAATTTGTGTCTCTCTACCTTCCTTTTCTCATAGTTCACTTTAATTCATAAATAAAATGCCAATTATTTCCAATTTTACTTTGCATATCTCTTTTCCAATTCCCATAGCCATTTGTTACTCACAAGCAATACTAGTCACTATGCTTTGCCCAACATTTATCTTGAAATACATGTCCCATTACCTTGGCCTTATTTTATTTACATGGAAAATCAACTAGGAACGTTACACCCTACCTTACAAAATGCATGACCCATCTCAAGAAATGGATACTCTTCATTAGGAAATGTAGGCTTTGCCTCAAAAAATGCATACCCTATCTCAAGAAATGTACAGCTTGCCTTAGGAAATGCTTTTCATGCCTTAGGAAATGAACACCTTGTTGATGATCGTTCAACAAATAAAGTTTGGAATTATTTTATCTAGATATCTCTAGCAATGATTCTATCCACAATTGTCCACTATGGTTGAACTAAAGGCCAATACTCTTGTGAAATATTCATAGATTCCATTTGGCTATCGAATGAATTTGGATTATCTTGAAGCATGAGTATACATTGAAATCCTTCTTAAAATATTTAGGGGAATCCATGAATAATGAAGTTAGGAAATTGACTTCTACTTTACTAGTAAATAATATTTGATTATTTTTTTAGTTGAATGCCTGGAAACTAAATCATCATCATTTTTGGCATTCGTTAGTCCCATTTGGAAATATAAGAATATTCATCCTTGAATAGGATATTGCCACATTGATCGAATGAGAGAAGCCCCATACACCATCAAGGCTAACTTTTAGTTGTGGTATGAAATATTTATATTGAAATACAATAGAACATATACAAAAAAATGTATGTGAGAAAATAGTTAAGGGTCCCGTGTCCAATGCATCCAAAGGATGGGTTTTAGTGTACTATATCAATTTATTTGTTCTTTAGATTTACATTCTTGTAGGAATTTACAGGATAAGTTCCTTATATAGAACACCAAAGGACACTACTCACAAACAGATCACAAATCAGTACACCAATATTCTTGATGTGGTTAAAACCCTCAAAGAGGGAAACAATCCATGACCTAAGCCAATGCAGCCACTTTAGACAATTGATTAATGTAAATTTAAAGAAAATTTACATAAGCTTATCTCATGAATGATCACCTAACAAATGGCCCTCCATTCTCTTTAAATAGAGATTTTGGACCAATCAGGTGTTAAGCATAGATCAAGTGTCAATAATACTAAGGAGAGAATGAACTATTGGATCACTTCATGTCTAGAACATATCATGACTATCAGATTGTAAGTTACAAAAAGTACATACTAAAGAAACGCACTTTACCTAACTATACACTAGACCAAGTTGTACTTAATTATTTTCTATGTGTCAAAATATCTGAACATCTTCCCTTAAGAACAACTTGGGATAGGATTGAAGGATGTGCAAATATGACACAATAGGAGAAGGAATGAGGCATTAGAGCCTACCCCCCATTAGTGACAACTTCCTAAACTCCAACTGTAAATCGAATTTTAGTAAACTTTACCTCTGTGAGAGCCTTTGTAAAGATGTATGCAACTTGACCATCGGTTGAACAATATTGCACTTCAAGAACATGGTCATGACTAAGCTTTCCGATGACGTGCATGCGCATTTCAATGTGTTTCCTGTGCTAATGTCGGACTAGATATTTGCATATTTGAATGACACTTTGATTATCACACCAAAATGTAGTTAGATGATGTTGTTGAAAACCAAACTCTAGCAGGATCTCGCAAATCCACAAGGCTTTCTTACTAGCTTCAACGACGAAACGATACTCTACTTCTGCTAAAGAAAGAGAAATGAAATTTTGTTTCTTGCAAGCCCATGCAATAGGTCTATAACCAAGAGTGAAGACATAAACCGCAGTAGACTTTTGATCATCAGGGTCATTAGCCCAATCAGAATCAGTGAAGCCAACCAATAGAGGAGATGCTTCTGCACTGTAATGAATCCCAAACTAAACTATACCTTGAACATAATGAAGTATTCTTTTAGCTTCTTTCCAATGAATTTCATGTGGGTTCTGCATAAATCGAGCAATAAGGCCAACAACAAAGGAAAGGTCATGACAGGTATGGGTAATATACAAATGTTTTCCAACAAGTTGAAAATATAAGGTAGCATCAACTTTAGGGGAAGTACAAGTGACTGAAATTTTGGCTCCAAACTGAAAAGGAGAAGGGGCTAGCTTATAGTCTTCCATGTGAAAGTGGCGTAGAAGATCACGTGCTTACTTGGACTGGGAAATGGAAATAACTTCTTTGGATTGCAAGACTACCTTTTAAGGCTGGACTTCACATGTTTTGTAAGGTTGGGATCACCACCAATAAGGATAAGATCATTAACATAAAGAACAAGAATGATAAGAGACTTAGCCACTTTATTGGTGTAGACAGTATTGTCAGAATGACACCTAGAAAAGCCAATATCTAAAAGAAAGCTATCCATTTTGGCATACCAAGCCTGAGGGGCTTTCTTGAGACAATAAAGGGATTCCTTAAGCTGACATATAAGGCTAGAGTATATTTCTATAAATCTAAGAGGTTTTTCCATGTATCTTTCTTCATGCAAGTCCCCATCCAAGAAGGCGAATTTAACATCCATTTGATGGACTTCCCATTTGAAAGAGGTAGGCAGGGAAAGAACAAGGTGGATAGATTTCATTTTGGAAATAGGGGAGAAGTTTTCAATATAGTCAATGCCTTCAAGTTGTGAATAACCCTTAAAAACAAGACGAGCTTTACTTTTATCAACCTTTCCATCTCGTCTAAACTTGGTTCTGTAAACCCATTTGGATCTAACAAGTTTCCGTCCCTTTGGAAGAGGAACAAGGTCCCATGTATCATTTTCCAATAATGAACGATATTCTTCATTCATAGCTGCGTCCCAATCTGGATGGCCTGAAGCTTATGCAAAGGTGTCAGGATCATAATTTGCTGACACTTGAGCCAGTAAAGAAGAGGCTCTTTCAAACTGAGAACGGGTACGGCGCTGATCTGTAGGATCACCGGCAAGATCACCTGCTGCATCTCGAGTAGCTTAGACCCATTTTGGAAGTGAAGGAGCTGAAGGAGCTGAAGGATGATCCTGAGAAGGTGGGGGAGGATTGTCATCCTCACTTTCATCATCTGAAGAAGAAATATGTTCAAAGGTAGAAGAGATAGAGAGAGGTGGAACATGCGCCGAACTAGGCTCGTAGGCCGATTTATTTTCATCAAACTTTACATCTCTTCTAATTATAACATTTTTGGACTTAAATGGAATAAGTCTATATGCTTTGACATCTTCAGAATATCCAACAAAGATACATTTTCACTCTTTGTTTCTAAAGCTTTACGTTTTTCATCTGGAATATGGGCCCATGCTTCACTTCCAAAAACACGAAAGTGACTCACATCTGGTTTAATAGAGCTCCATGCTTCTTTTGGAGTGATGTTCTTTAAAGCTTTAGTAGGAGTGCGATTTAGTATGTAATTTGCACAGTTAATTGCTTCTGCCCAATAGTTAAGACTAAGTTCTTTAGATTGAAGCATACAATTAGCCATTTCCTTTAAGGTGCGATTCTTCTTTCAGCTACACCATTTTGTTGTGGAGTATATGGAACAGTATGTTGCATTTGGATTCCATGCTCAGTGCAAAAGTTGATGAAGTCATTTTTAACATATTCTCCGCCATTATCTGATCTT
>APFE031450852.1:7197-19194 GCA_000404065.3 Pinus taeda
GATATACTAATCTACAACAAGTCTTGGAAGGATCATGTTGAACATGTTGACAAGGTGCTACAACTATTGGAGGAGAAACAATTATATGCAAAAAGATCCAAATGTTTCTTGGAGTACAAGAGGTGGAATACCTGGGTCATATTGTATCTCATGAAGGAGTTAAGGTAGACCCTAGCAAAATTAAAGCCATTAAGGAATGGAAAATCCCCACATCCATAAAGCATCTGCAAGGATTTCTCGGGTTGACAGGTTATTATCGCAAGTTTGTAAGAATTATGGGAGAATAGCAGCACCTCTAACAACATTATTGAAGAAAGATGCATTTTCATGGACTCCAGAAGCAACAAAGGCCTTCAAACATCTTAAAGAGGATGTACCAAGCACCGGTCTTAGCTACACCGGACTTCACAAAAAACCTTTATTGTGGAATGTGATGCTTCAGGAAATGGAATTGGTGTTGTTTAATGCAAGATGAAAGACCCATTGCTTTTGAAAGTCGTCCAATCAAGGGAAAGTTTTTACACAAAGCTATTTATGAGAAGGAAATGTTGGCAATACTCCATGCACTTAAGAAATGGCGACCCTACCTAATGGGAAGACACTTCAAGGTAAAAACGGATCATGATAGCCTTAAATACTTTTTAGAACAAAGATTATCCTCTGAAGAGCACAAAAGTGGGTCACAAAGATGTTGGGTTATGACTTTGAAATCATCTACAAAAAAGCGAAGCAAAATGTGGTGGCAGATGCACTCTCAAGAAAGGATGAGGATGTGGAAGCATTGTTGTGCGCCATTTCTATTATCCAACCAGATTGGATAAACGAAGCAAGGGAGGAATGGAAGAATGAAGAAGAAGTGTGGGCACTTATTCGAAAGTTATAACAAGATTCCAATACGTCTGATACATTTAGCTGGCAAAATGATTCGTTATGGTACAAAGATCGCTTATACCTCTGTAAGAATTCCCAGCTAAAACAAAAGATTCTTATGGAATTGCACACTTCTCCTTAGGAGGGCACTCAGGATTTTTAAAAACTTACCACAGGGTTAAGAAGGAATTTTTTTGGGATGGCCTTAAATCAGTTTCAAAAGTTTGTGGTAGACATGGTTTGGTTTGACCGCAAAATAAAGTTGAAACAATTAAGACACTGGTCTATTACACCTTTATCCATTTCCAAGGCAACGTTGGAGGAGGTTTTAATGGATTTTATCACAGGTTTACCCAAGATTTGAGGGAAAGAGTGTCATCATGGTGGTAGTTGATAGACTTACAAAGTATGCACACTTTTGTGCATTATCACCTCCATTTAAAGCCAGCACAATTTCTACTGCATTTATGGAAATAATTCAAAAGCTACATGGAAACCCAAAGATTATTGTAAGTGACAAAGATCCAATTTTCACTGGAAATTTTTGGACATAATTATTTTCTTGTCTTGGTACTCAGTTAGCTCATGGCTCATCTTATCATCCTCAATCTAAAACTGAGATAGTAAACAAATGTTTGGAAGGATATCTTTGTTGCTTTTTATCTGATAAACAGACACAATGGGTCAAATGGTTTCCTCTGGCTGAATGGTGGTATAACACTTCCTTCCATACAGCAACAAAAATGACCCCATTTATGGCATTTTATGGGTATCAGCCACCATCCATCACATCATATTTAAGAGAAAATTCTAAGGTTCAAGTAGTGGAACATCACATCGAACATCAACAACAAGTCCTCCAACTCTTAGAGGATAACCTCGTGTTGGCACAGAATAGAATGAACAACAGGCAGATCAACATCACAGTGAAAGAAGTTTTGGTGTAGGTGATTGGGTATTCCTACGGCTACAACCATATAAGCAAATGTCCCTCAAGCAAGCTAAGAAGGATAATAAATTATCACCAAAGTATTATGGTCCGTACAAGGTGTTGCAAAAGATTGGTACTATGGCATACAAATTGGAGCTTCCTGCAGCTTCTCGAGTGCACCCAGTTTTCCATGTTTCATGTTTAAAGAAGGTTATAGGCGACAAGCTCCCAGTTCAAACAATATTGCCAGAACTTGACGAGGAAGGAAAAATTATATTGGAACCGGAAGCAGTCACAGAAGCAAGAACTCAACAGCTACGAAATCGATCAATTTTGGAGTATCTTACCAAGTGGAAGAACTTATCCACTGAAGATTCCACATGGGAGGATGAGAATTGTATATAGAAGCATCCATAACTACTCAAGTGTTGAGGACAACACTTTTTTGAAGGAGAGGGGCATGTTGGGTCCCTATAATACTATTGATTACCCCATTACAATTGTAGTTGTATCCCTTATTAATATTGTCGTGCCCCTGTTGTCCCGATATTGTTATTACTGGGCCCCATAGAATCCCTCTATTGTTATTTTTGTGGCTTTATATTATTATTGTTAGGTCAGCTGGGTTATATTGTGACTCCTTAGACTCCTATATATAGAAAGGATGTTTTATCATTTAAATCATCCAAGAATTGTTCATTTATGTAATGTAAAGGAGGTTGCCCCCTCGAAGAGGCTAAATTCTAAGGCGTTGATCTATCTCTTCTATGTTTTCTTGAACTGGTTTCATAATAGTCATACCCTAGATGTTGTCCCAATGAATTGGTATGTAGAAACATAGCTCCACCATGGTACAGGTGAATGGGATATTCTACACGAGGGCTTTGTAATTACATTCAGTTTTGAAGACGAGTTTGATTGCATTGATGAGGCGCTACAAGAAGTGAAAGTAGCTATCTTTCGAATACCACACGATCCTTTGGACCTGGTTCAGCCTGAGTGGGCTACTCAGCTAAGTCACGTGCTGGAATGCTATAACATGACCACTGAAGAAGAAGATGAGGATCTGCGAAAGATTAACATTCTGGAAAAAAAATGTCACCATGAGGTTAAAGGACCATAGATTGAGAACCCTGATATAACCACATCATTGAAAACAAAACAAGTAAACATTGGTACAGAGGCAAAACCCAAATTTGCGAAGATTGGAGACTACTGGGATAACGCAACGGTGGATAAGGTCACTGAATTTATCTATGAATACCATGATTTATTCTCTACCAAGTTTACAGATCTGAAGGGAATAATCGGGGACCTAGGAATGATGAAGATTACATTGAAGCCCAACGCGAAACTGGTTAAGCAACGATCTTACCATCTAAATCCGAAATATAAGGAGAAGCTCCACTTAGAGCTAGACAAGATGCTCGTGGCAGGTATCATTGAGTTTGTGGAAGAATTTGACTAGGTAAGCCCAATGGTGGTACAGGAGAAAAAACAGAAGGATGAAATAAGGATATGCGTGGATTCAAGAAACTAAATGATGCTTGTGTACATGATCCTTTCCCAACTCTGTTCACTGATGAAGTGTTGGACAATGTAGGTGGCTAGGAAGCATATTCCTTCATTGATGGGTTCTCAGGATGCCACCAGATCACAATCGTGCCAGAGGATAGGAGCAAGACAACCTGCGCGATTGAGTGGGGTTGTTTTTAGCACACTGTAATGCCGTTTGGATTGAAGAATGTGCATGAGATCTTCTCGTGCGTAGTTGTTGTTGTGTTCAAGGAATTTATTCATAAGTTCCTAGAGGTATATTTTGATGACTGGACTGCGTTTGGGCTGGTAAAACTCCATGTAGAAAGCTTGCGCCTAGTGATGGATACCTATTGAAGATACCAGATCACACTCAATCTCAAGAAGTGTCTATTTTGTGTTCCTTTTGGGAACCTGTTGGGGCATGTGGTTTGCAGACATGGACTGATGGTAGATCCCACAAAGATAGCGGTGATATTGAACTTGGAAGCACCAAGGAGTGTGAAGCAGCTAAGCACTACCCTGGGACATACGGGATATTACAGAAAGTTTATCAAAGGTTATGCTTAGATCACCACGCCTATGGAAAATTTGTTGAAGAAGGATGTCACATTCTACTGGAATGATGATTGTAAGAAGAGCTTGGATATATTGAAAGTAAATATGGTCACTGTGTTGATTCTAGTCTTCTTGGATTGGAAGAAGGAGTTTCATGTACATGTCAATGCGTCATGCATAGCGTTGGAAGCAATACTGACATAGGTTGGTGAAGAAGGATTAGACCATCCTATCACATTCGAAAGCCGAAGATTATCCAAAGCAGAGAAGAACTATTCCACCATTGAGCATGAAGGGCTAGCTATGGTGTATGCACTCCAAAAGTTTAGGCACTACTTGCTAGGAGGCCATTTTAAGATCTATACAGATCACTCCACATTGAAGTACATGGTCAATAATCTTGTGTTGGGGGGGGAGAATCTGTAGGTGGGTCTTATTGTTCTAGGAGTACAATTTTGAAGATATTGTGAAGCCTGGATGACTGAACGTGGGACCAGACCATCTATCACGCATCGAAACGAGGGAGGAACCCACTAACTTGGAAGGAGGATTGCCTGATGCACAACTATTTGCAGTGCGCGTCGCAGATGGTCATTTTGAGGATATAATACATTTCCTAATGACATGTATTGCACTGGAAGGATACAATATCCAACAGAAGAAGGAATTAGTAGTACGCACGACAAATTTCTCTATCATTGCTGGGCATCTGTACAAGATGGGGTCTGAGGAGATATTGCGACGGTATGTATGTGAGTTCGAAAGAAGAAGCATCCTTGTAGATGCTCATGGGGGTGCAACAGGAGGACATTATGTAGGAAGAGCAACCGCGCAGAAGATTCTACGTGCAGGGTTGTTGTGGCCAACCCTCCATCAGGACTCAAAAGCGTATTGCAAGGCGTGTGATGTGTGTTAAAGGACTGTCAGGCCATCGCAGGGGGATGAGATGCCTTTGAATCCATAGATAACATTGCAACCCTTTGAGAAGTGGGTGATAGATTTTGTGGGACCCATTTAACCCCAAGGAAAGACAGAAGCAAGGTACATTATCACTGCGACAAAGTATTTGACTCGTTGGGCAGAGGCACGACCTGTGAAGGATTGCACATGCATGACCCCTGCAAAGTTCCTCTTTGAGCACGTATTGATGCGATTTGGCTATACAAAGATCTTGATGAGTGATCATGGTACGCATTTCCTTAATGAGATGATCAACACACTGATGAAGGAATTTTAGGTATACCACCAGAAGAGCACGCCTTATCACTCGCAGACTAACAGGACAGTGGAGGCGTTCAATAAGGTACTTGAAAACACGCTGACCAAGTTTTGGAATGCTTAGCAAAGTGATTGGGGCCTATGCATACTTGCAGTATTATGGGCTTATCGAACAACATGCAAAAAGTTGACTCGACAAACCCCCTTTAAGCTTGTCTATGTTATTGAAGCGGTAATGCCTATGGAATATATTGTGCCTAGTCTGTGCATAACAACGCTCACAGATATGATGGATTGAGGAGCCCTAGCAGAAAGGCTTACATAGCTGGATGAATTGGAGGAAGAAATATTTTTAGCTGGATTTCACCAACAAGTCCAAAAGCAGCTCGAAAAGGCATGGCATGATCAACATATTAAGTTCTGCTCATTTAAGGTAAATGACCTGGTTTTTCTATATGATAGTAAGTTTGATAAATTTCCAGCAAAATTCCGAATGCACTGGTTAGGGCCCTATGTCATTAAGGAAATTACCTATGGAGGAGTAGTATAGCTGGTCAAATTAAATAGAGAACCCTTCCCAGGAAAGGTGAATGGCAGCTGCTTGAAGCTATATATCGGTGGTCCGACCATGTGACTAGATGAAGGTAGCACAATATTAGCACTACAAGAATATGAAAGGAGGCATGGGACTATAAACTACACTACCTAGGTTGGGGAGCTACACAATTGGAGGATGGTGCGAAGCAAGGAAGTGTCACAGGGTCCGTGACAACGCGAAGGGAGTTGCTCTACCCAGGGAGAAATCACGCAAGTCAGTTGGAAAGTGACCGTTAAAGTCACTGTTCATGATTTGAAGGCAAAAGTGAGGCTAAATGGAGTGAGCGATTGAAATTTAAGACAAAATTTATGGCTCATATCCTTGAAAATCTGCCGCTATTCTGGCATTAATGAACCGATTTTGGGGGGAATGGTCAGATTTGAATTCAAAATGCCCTATAAATTACAAGTGGCTGTCCAACAAGAAACACTTGGTATTTTGAGTATTGAGTTATTGAGCTCTCAGGCACATATGAATCACAAGAAATATGAGCTTCTGATAGCTACTAAGGTATTTGAGACTTTGCCAATGGAAACACAAGAATTCTTGCATAAAATCATGTCAGCACCCCCAGAAATTATAAATATCAAACAAGTATTAGAGGAGCCGACACAAGAAATGGAAAGAGAGGTAGAAGTAGTTGCTCCTTAAGTAGCCAAAGTATTGGCAGAGGTCCCTAAATCACAGAGAACACTGAGACCAAAGCCAACACAAACTAAGGAGAATGTGAAGGACAAGAAGGGCAAGCAGCCTGCCATATTGGTGCGCGCATCACCAAGAAGAAACCCACCAAATCCCACTACACAAGAGAAAGGCAAGGCTATAAACCTAGAACCAGAGGAGGAGGACATTGAAGACATCCCCATGGACGATGAGGATGTGGGAGATGAAGTAGAGGAGGTTGAAACCCAGGGTGTGGACCCTATTACATGGTTACCAGAGTATGTCCCTCCGCAGAAGCCTAAGTCCAAGGTCCCAAAGGACATTGATGAGAGTAAGACTGCCTTGCAAACCCCTTTGTTACTGAATGAAATTGCTTTCGCAGGTCATTGAGGAGGCATGCCGAATGGTCCCAAAGTTGGCCATTCCAGAGGAGGAGCCAGTTGAGGTACGCATCTGCAATTTGGCCACAGGGGTGCACAACAGCCAGACTGAGATGGTGTGGGTTCAGTTGGAGTTGAACCTGCAAATTATAGAGCTATAGTTGAGGGCTCAGCCTTCAACACTACTAGAAGTAAAGGAACAATGGGCGACCACTGTCACAGAGGCACTAGTGGCGGTGGAGAGTGCAGTAGCAGACTGCATGCACTTGTTCGAGTAGTCATTTGAGGTCCTGACAAGCTTGCAGGAGGACCCAAATATACAGAGGCTAGAGATGGAAGCGTGCAAGCTACAACAATGCTACAATGAAGTTAAGGGCACAACGTGAACCATCACACTGACACAAAGGCTAGGCAAGCTATAGGAGGCCAAGAAGTTGAAGGAATAAGTGGATGCAGTGTTGCATAAGGAAGCAGTGCTAAAGGCGAGACTAAAGCCCTTGCGGGAGGAAGCTTACGCCGTCACAGGAAATATTGAAGGAAAGCTTGCGACTCTACAAACAATGCAACATAAGCTTCAAGCTGACACCACAAGAGTAGTGACCGAGAAGACAATGGAAGATGTGAAGCAGGTGGCAACTCATTGCATGAACGAGGTTGAGATCATATGGGTCGAGCTAGACGGGCTTCGTGCAAAGATCTCCACACCTACCGAGTGACTCGAGGGCAAGTCATGATGTTTGTGTTGAGGGCCAGTTGGGAGTGGGATCCCCCAAGGGAAGTTTTGGGGCTAAAAGCTCATGTTTGAGTCAGATTTTGTAATAAAATTGTAAAGACTCCGCATTTTGTGGTCGCGGAGCCCAAAGGTGTTATGTGTCACAAAGGGTAGTCCACCCTTAGTTTTATCAAGTAAGGTCAGCTGTAAGAGATCTACCCATTGTCCATGGACCATGGGATTATATAAAAAGAGCTAAGAGCTAAGTAGTTTTGGAGACACATGATGATGAGTTATGCAAGAGAGACATAGCTCTGAAGTAAGAAGTCTAAAGTCTTGGGTCATAGCCTAGGTAGAGGCTCTGCAGCTGAGTGCGCAGAGGCCTAGGGTAGAAGTCCACAACTGAATGCACAAACCCCTGTAACTGTGTGCGCAGGGTGGAAAAATTTTGTAAACACTTGGAAGATATTAATAAAGAGAGATATTCTGCAATTTTTGTGTCGTTGTTTTGTTTATGCATCTTGATATGTTATGTATGAATTTCCTTTATTATGCTTATATGATGTGTGAACGTCGTCGTAGCCAGGATTTTGATTTCACAACAACGGGTAGATAATTGTTCCATTTATCCAAGATTACACTCGCATGTCGTCTCAACTTGTAAATACATATTATACTATAATGTCCATGCTCTTCCCTCACATGCTTGCACCTTGATGTCTTGAAAACCTGATGTGGAAGTTTTGAAAGGGAATTCAATTTTTATTTTTTCACTGGTGCATAATATTATAGCTCCTAGCCGTGTTAAAAACAATTCCTTGGGAAAATTATATATAACATAGTCTTTCCCTTAGTTGAAATTTCACCTTTGTATGTAAGCATTATGCTAAGTCCCTCACGCATGGAAAGAAGAAATGGTGAGGCCCAATTCTTGCATAGCTAGCCCGTGTTAGAGTCGGTCTAGTAGCCCTCCATCAGCGATCAAAACTCTTTGCATTTTGCATAAGTAGGTGTCTCATCAGTGTCATCTCACTGCATTCCATTAGGCATGCCATAACCCTGATGGAGGAGATGGTGTCTTTATTCCCCTCTTGGCACTGCTGGATCAAGTTGTTTAAGTCAATAAACTATATTTCAATCAATAAGCTCTTTCAAAGTTGTTTGTCTTGTCTTGAGGTCAAAAGTCTTAGGTCTATGGTTTAGGTCCAGTTTGTTTTCAAGGTCATGTCTCTAAAGTCAATAAATGCCCAGTAGGCCAGAGGGATGATTATCAAAGTGTTTCTTCAAAAGATTTCATCTTGTACAGTTAATCTTTACCTTGGATTTAAAAACCCTGTTTTTAAAGCCAAGGTCATTTCTCAAAATTTTGTAAAAATTGTAAAAATTCAAAAATTCTTCGAAAGTCAGCATGCAGGCCTGGTCCCCTTTGCCAAGAGTCCTCAGAAGCTATCCCTGCAAAAATTTTCAAGAAAAACATCAATTCAACCAATTTCAGGACAAAAGGAAACCAAAAAGTCAGCAACATTCAAAATTTAAAAAGTGTCATGCAAAAACATTAGAAAGAGGGTTTTTACATGAAATAAATTCAAACCTAGGCTATAAAGTCTCTCTCTCCCTCCATTAAGCTTCATTGTGCCTTCAAGCAATAGAGAAAATCATTTCCAAGAGCATTGGGGTGGAATTGCAGAGAGGAACCGTGCGTGACCTCTCCACAGCTGTGCGCAACCTCTTGGGCGCACGCGACCTCTCCAGGGGGTTCCAGCGGTTATAAAAATACAAGGGCGCGACCTCTCGGGAGTGCGCGACCTCTTGGGTTCTGTACGGGACCTCTCAGGTAGAAATTGGTTATAAACTTGAAAAAGACCCTAAATCTCCTCAAGCTTGTCAGGTAGGCCTTCAATCATGTAAATTATGTTTGCTAAAGCTTGAAGAAGATCATGATTATGTTTTTAAAGCCTTTATTTGCAAGTCAAGACTCCATGTGCTTTTGCTTGAAATGTCAAAATTGCTAGGGTTTGTTTTGCTGTTTTAAAGTATTCCTTTTCATTCCTATTGTTCCTACATTTTCCCACCTCTCATTTTTACTCCCTTATCACTGTTACTTAATTTCCCTACCAAAAATGTTAATAAATCAAAAATCAAACCCTAAGCCCTACCTCCCATAACATCCTTGCAAATGAAATTGTATGATGATGTAAATGTCATAATTCTTCCCCTAAACTCCCTGTTTCATATGTTTTTCCCAATTTCCCTTACAAATCTCCCTTCCCTAACATTTCCCTTGTGCTACTTGTCCCCTTGAAACAACATTTAAAAACAGTTAAAACAACAAATTTTAAAGCAGAAGCAGCAGTACATTTCATCCACTTTGCTCTTGAAACCATGTCAGAAACCGAAACCGACTATGAGCAAAGTGATGACCATGAGTCAGATTCAGAGGTTGAGGTACAAAGGAGGAGGAGTGGTAAGGGTGGTCACCATGTGAGAGAGGAGCCCACCACTTTGAGCTACTTGCAGGCTTGTCCACTTGTAGTCACATGTTTCCGCTACTTCTCATGTTATGAATTTTGCGAGAGGATTTCTCAAATTCAGCTTCACAGGGAATTGGTCTGCTTGTTTGTTTTGCATTTGCATGACGGGCATGTAAATCTTGCAAGGGTGGATTTTACATTGACACCTGAGATGGTTTCTCAAGCAACAAGGATTCCTAATGTTGGAGAAGAGTGGAACAAGCGCAAAGTATTGGACAGGATTCAGTATGAACCTTACATTAAACCTCAATATATGAGGTACATGACTGGTGTAGTTCATTTCATATTTTTGAAGGATGAGTATGTTCCCTTGATGAAGCTCATCATGCGCTATTTCACATGTGAGGGTAGATTTTCACATTTGTTTTTGTACCATATTCGCGTGTTGATGCATTTCACACGGGTACGGATGATGAACATACCATTTTTCATATGTTGGAATATTGAAAGGATGGTGCCACTGGTGCAAAGGAAGAGTCCAGCACAACAACATAGGAGCCTCTATCATTATGGTTTAATTCAGCTTGTGGTCATGCATCAGTTGGCTCAGCATGGCATCCCATGGGAGGAGTTCATCTCCTGAGAGTTCTTCACAAGGACACCACCACATCCTGAGATTGTTCATGAGGAGGGAGGACCATCACAGCAGCATGATATTCCTGAGACTAGACATGTCAGTTCTCTTCCATTGGTCACTTATCAGAGAGGCCATAGGGCCTTATTTGCAGCAGCTAGGTGAGTATTTTCTCCACAGCAGGTGGAAGGGGTCTCGCCTTCTTCATCAGCACCGCGAGTGTTATCTCCACACCAGGTGGAAGGGGCCTCGCTTCCGACAACAACACAGGTATCAGAGAGGGGAAAGCAGCCCATGATTGAGGAGGGATTGTCAGGTGATCCAGATATTGACATTATTGATCTTGACGTTTGTTCTCCTAGCTCAGAGCTTAAGGAGTTCATCCGAGAGAAAAGGATAGAGAATGAGTCGTTGCACAAGAAATTGTAGATGGAAAAATGGATAATTAACTATTTAGAGCAGCACAACAAACTGTTGGAGGATGAGCACAAGCTTTATGAGCTGCAGAAGATTTGTGAAGACCGGGAATTGGCTCGTAGGAGACCCGGTGATTTGACACCCATAGATTGAGAATCTATGCTTATTTGGGAAAATGATCATTTGAAAAGGCTTCTGGCCAAGGCCAACAAAGATAAGGACTTGCTCCGGAATATGAAGAACCATTATTGGGCCCGAATGCATGTATGCAAGGCAAGAATGAAGGTGCTCCAAGGACGGTTGGCCAAGGCACTCAAACAAAGAAAAAGGCCTGATCCCCTCCATATTTTGGCTGAGGCTTCCTTGAAGGAGCATGGTGCTAAATGACTCAACCTCAGCACAAATTTCAAAAAATTTTGAGCAATTTTGGTCATTTATGAATTTTTGGTCAAAAAACAGGTTTTTGCTCCCGAGAGGTCGCGTGCAGTGCGCGACCCTTTAGATTGGGAAGTCCATTTTAAGAAAAATTTGTATTTTTGGATTTTTCATGCAAAAATACACTTACCCAGAAAAGATCAAGAAATTTCACTAAGTTTTGAGCCTCTAGAAGGTCAAAAAACAAGCAAAAAATGACTTTCTGCCACCTTTTTGATACACAGGAAGCAGTCTTGGGAGATTGCAATTTTGGAGGGGTAAATGGACACCACATTCATAAATTCCACTTGGGTTGGAAAGTAGACATCCAGAACTTTCCAACAAGCCTACTCGTGCCTCATTTGGACACCGGGAAGTGCCTCAAAAGCGGCTTTAAATGTGCGTGACCTCTTGAGAATCAGCGCGCGACCTCTTGGGCAATTTTCACAGAAATTATGCCTATAGCTCAGCAAAACACAGTTTTGACTAGGTTTGACTTTTTGGAGTGAATTTTGATCCTCCTTGATGTAAATGATGTAATTTTATGATGTTTTGACACTTTTTATCTCTTCTATAAGATTCATTCATGAGATAG
>APFE031450852.1:19766-80928 GCA_000404065.3 Pinus taeda
TCCACCAAAACCCTAAAAATCCATAAATCAAACCTTTTTATCAGTTTACTAGCCTAAAATCAGTGTTTCCACATTGGTCATCTCGCCCATTGAAGATCTTTACCGAGATAGACCGGAGAGAGCCCTCTCCTGCCTCGTAGGGCTAGCTACAATGCTAAGTGGTTTGATGTTGCCTTGAAGTTTACCTTTCTCAGCCTGAGGTGAAATTTCAAGTGCTAACAGCCCGCAAACCACATTTTGCCTCACTTTAAAACATGTTGTTGTTCTCTTCTACATGCTATGCCAAGTCATAGGCTATCTCAATCCACACATGTGACTTAAGTCATGCAGTCTTAGCTTGTTTATCGAGGCTATGCCATGCCATCTTGGTAGCTCACCATGCAATCATAAAAGATATTTTTTGGAATTTTGTGGTTTTAATTTTTATATTGATGATGGATAATTTGTTGAGGCCAACTTACCTCCATCATCATTTGGCTTGTCATATGTTAAATTAACTTCAAAAAAAAATCATCACCCAAAAAATAAAAAAATAAACAAATTGTACATAACGAACATACTCATGCTCCATACTTGCTATTTGGAACCTCCCAGCTGAGACAATGTCCCCTACCTTCAGCCATATTCATCATTACATTCAAAATTAAGTGTTGGGTAGTTTACGAAGTTTATTTATAGCTTGCATATAAGTTTGGGCAAACAAATGTAAAGCCCAACCCTCATTTCTCCCATAGGTGACCAAATCTACCTAATTAAAGTGTTTTTCTCGAGCATGTCACTAACTTGAATAAAAAAATTGTTTGTTATACTTTCCCAATCTTATATATAAGTGCTCTTCCATGCTAATATCCATGATCACCATTATGAAGCAAAAAAGAAAAAAATAACTTAGAGTATTGTTCTATCCTTTACTCAACCACAAATATTTCATGTATTCCCTTTATAGTTTGCGAGATATATCTCCTGCATATTATGTTTTATATATACGCTAGCCATGCTTTGTATTGTGACGTAAACAATGAGAAACATCTCAGAACTGATTTTGTTTATTAGCACATTATAGCACCATACATATTGCTCTTTGCACACAATTTTATAATGTTTTGTAAACAAGCTACAAGGGCACACATATATCTCATTTCTCCTATCATATGCATTGTATCAACATACTATTCATAACAGTTTCCCTTGTTGCATGCATAAACAATTCCCTCCCGCATGTTATATATTTTCCCTTGTGTGGTATGAAAAACACTCCAAAATTTATGTAAAACATGATTTTAAATAGTCCTTTATTTTGTTGATTATATATTCATGCTCAAGAATGAGTGGTTGCATGACATATTTTCTTAATGACACTATACTATGAGGTTCTTTAGCAGATATTCTTAGGGTAATTGAAGGGGGCAAGCCAAAAGAAAAAACGTATCATGGAGGGAAAATACGAACAAAAGAACAATATTTTCTACACTTTGATGAAAACTTCAAGGAGTTCAATTAGTTGATGTGGATAAGCCACTTATACCTTAGATGTCATCCTCCCCTCTCCTACCCTCGATGCTTCACAAGGTGCACCTCTTCCACATCCTAGCATCATGGAAATGCCATAACCCCATGTATCTCAGTGACAACCAATGCATAATGCTAGTTGGGAGATCAACCTTGATAGGCACTCATTAAACTTTGCACATTGGCCTATTGTTTCTCTTCACTTATTTCACCCTATTATTATCACTCCTTAGGTGGATTTTGTATCAACTCAGGCCACTTATTTCCATCTTTAGAAACCCTTAATTCCCTTGTTCACCTTGCATTTGGGAAGTTTCATATGACATCCATACCCATACATTCTCTTTTTGAAGCCACTTCATCGCATACACATTGACATTCCCATAGGTGAGGAGAGGGGAGGAGAGAAATATCCTTCCAAGACATGCATTCAAGGGTACAAGAAGAAAAGGAAAAGGAGGAAAAAAGACCATTCTACATGGTTGGCCCTAGAGAACCTCTCTAACTGACATGAGTTATTTATTTGGCATGATATGTTTTTACTTGGACATGTTTGAGACTACGACATTATCATGTTTTTGGGACAACATATTTCTTTACAATGCTACATGTTTTGATGACGTTATTTTTTGATAGGAGACATAAGTTTACATGCCTGTTTTTATATGACAATGGATATTGGGATGCTTCATATGCATGATTTATATGGTGATGATATTGTTGATGATGTCATTTTTTAACATGTTTTGTTACATGGGAGTTACAAGGTTAATGAAAATATTTAATGGACATAATTGAGGGCCCCACCTACTAATATAAACTTAATTAATTGAAAATACCCTTTCTAAATGCATTCTCCCAAATTAAAAATAAAAAGAGTTTAAGATAATAAAAACATTAGTTATAAAACAAAATTTCCCTCCAACTATTAGCACATAAGAGTGGAGGGGAAAATTATAGTGAGGAGAGGCGTGCATAAGTTTTAAATTTGTCATTTTCCTCAATTTATTCTAGATGACAAGAGCTTACTTGTTTTGGTTACAACAAAAATCCTTTAAGGAGTGACAAGAAGAAAGTGAGTTCATCAATTTTTGGTCTTTTTACTAAGGTTGTTGTTTATTTCTTGAATTTTTTGTTGTTGTTATAAGGTTTGATATTTGTTATATCAGTGCTATTTGGCACACTTTTTATAGAACATATTTATAATCCAATCTTATTGAAAGAGTCCAAGTTGGCCAACACTTTGTCTTACTAAATCTTTTGCCATTTCGAGTGTCTATATACGAGTCCTTCTACATATTAGACATTTTAGAGTTGGTTATGGTCTAAATTCTCGGAGGAATCAACCAAAAAAATATGTTGTACTCATATTTTTATAAATAAAATCAACAGTTAGAAGCCTATATCTTTTTGGCATATCTCTCCAAAAGTTTTCCTTTATGTTGCAAATTCTTATAAGCAATTTTTTCTGACATTAATGGGTTAAATTGTCAGTTAATTTATGCTAGTTTTCAAGACATACTAATGTGGTCTTATGGATGACAAGTATAATCATAAAAAATCTGCCTGTAATTTCTTTATTAATTTGTTGGTAGTTTGTTCAAATTTCAAAGTATTTACTTTACATGATGTACATGACTATTCATTTTTGTTGTCTCTTTGTGTGAACACTTTTCTTCTATTTCACTATATAAATATGTTGTATGTAATCTTATTGTAGTTTAATTCAAGGCATTTAACCATGAACATAGTCCCATTATCTCACTTGCCTAATGAGATTCGGGGAAGTTGGCAGTGAAGCATAAGAAACTTCGCTCGTCAACACAATGTAGCTCTAGTGTTGTACTCGCAAGCTTTGTTACCCATTTTATAACATACCCAATCCCATAGCTAATTTGTATTTAACATTTCTATATGGAATTGATAGGAAAATAAGACTTTATAGTGGAAAATAACAATGTTGAGTCCAATGCTAACTCCAAAATTGTAATTTCCTTAATTAACACATAATATTTTAACATAGAAAAATGACAAAGATTAATCTTCACAATTAAACAATAATATCTAAATTACTTTCTAATTTAATGAATGCACTTAGGAAAATAGCCCCATCAGAGCACTTTTCCTCTCTACCATAGATAACAATTCATGTAGGTGCCACTCTCTTTCCAGGCAATGAAATTGCAAGGGTGAATTTACTAGCTATGGCTTGATTTTCCTCACTTAGTGAAATTTCCAATTATTACGATGAAAGAATAATGCTTCATCCCATTTATTTTTCAACAATTCCATTCACAAACCTCTCTTTCCCCTAGTCTTCCAAATTACTAGGAAATGAATCCCCTTCATTACTAAATATTCCTCCCGGGGGATATCCAACTTCCTTCTAATGCTCCAACACAAGCTACCTAAGGAATTTCTATTATTAGAAACTAGGAATCTTAACTATGCATTATTCCTATTTATCTCAAATATTTCACATAAACAAAATTAGTATTGCACATATTATCATGGTTGTAAAGTATGGCACCATAACCTTGGTAAAAGTTTCCTCTCAATGATAAGACTCATATGAATGAATAGATTAAATGAATCTTTCCCCCAAAGTAGATGAGTTCTTACCCCAAGTTTTGCATGTACATTAGACTTCCATGGAAACCACATGTCCCTTTCATAGACCTTGGGGAAATAACATATAAATCATAATACAAATAGTTATAAAGTACCAGGGAAAAATACAATTGCCAATTAATAAAAAAATATTATTAATTCATGATTCTCTACTCCCCCACTTGTTGGTTCTTAGTCCCCATGGTGCTCTTATGAGAATATAGTCCCAAGCACACCTTTAATTAATTTATTATATTAAATATTAGATCCAATAATAACTAAATGTATAATTTACTACATGTTTAACATACACTTACATAATATGCTCATAGGGGATATTACACAAGTAACAATCATGTAACCTACTCTTGATAATTCAACAAGAATTTGGGTTTCAATCCTAAAATGGTTCATGCCTTAAATTATCATGACTTGAGGGGCTACCATATATCCAATGATGTTACCACTTATGATGATCTAGGTGGATATTTGTGGCCACCCATAAATTCCACTTGGACCCCCAACATTATTTGTTTCATCTTTTCAGTTTCCTTATTTGTAGCACAATTTACTATTTTTGGCAGCTTTTCGGGTCCTGCACTTCCGAAGCCATTTTGAGGCCCTAAACGAAGGTTTTTGGGAAAACTAGGACCAACATTGGCCATCATCCAATGTTGGTCATTCAAAATTTGTAGTCCTCAGATATATCTTTCTAACAAGGTATTGTTTTCAGCAAACAAAGATCATATGCCAAAGTTACGACCCTGGGAAGTTGATGTACCAATTTACCCAAACAAGCCCATAGTTTGGCGCTTCATCTCATAAGGTTAGGTTTTTGGATGTTTAGGGCTTTCCATTGTTTCTAAATAATAAATAGGCCTTTGAGCCTCATTTTAACACAACTGAGAGGCATGTAGCCACCACATCTCTCCTCAGAGATAAGCTACCATCGCCTGAGCTAGTTTATTTCCATTTCTGTTTGTAAGCATATTTCAATATTTTACTTTAATGAAATGGGGTATTATTTCTGCTACATCTCTGTATTTATGGTTATATCTGTAATTTGTTGTGTTCCTATTTAAATTCAGATCAGTGGTATCAGAGCGGTTTTCTCTTTCTCTATTTTTCTTTGCATGTCCCCAACGAGGTGAGGATATAAGGAGTTAGGGCTTGAATTGGTCGAACCTTTGCAAGACCATCCTCACAATTCCCAACGGCCTCCCATGGAGGAAGAAAAGAAATACGAGGGCGCAGGAGATCCTATCAAAATCTTGCTCGAAGAAGCCCCCGAGTGACAAAGGAATGCGATGATGGACAACTTTGCCCAGATCCCTCAGTGACTACCCAGGGGTGACTCATCTACTTCCAACAACTACTCTGGAAATGCCACACTCTTTAAGGCACAAGTTAACTTTGAAATCCCCATATTTGAGGGTTAGATAGATGCAAATGCCGTAGATAAATGGTTAAATATGCTATAAGGGTATTTTATTTTCATGATTTTTCTAGCCGAGAAAATATTACTTTTGCTCTTCTCAAAGCTACCCACCACATCAAGGACTAGTGGGAAACCTACTGCGAGTAGAAGGATGAAAGTACGACCTCACTGTTTTCAACTTTACCCACTTGGAATTCATTTTGGGATGCCATCAAGGAGAAATACTACCCTGTTGGAAGCTCTGAGGATAAATACATAAAGTGGACCACACTATGGGAGGGAAGGGACCAAGACGTGCTAGAGTTTACAAATACTTTTCATACCCTTCGCACAAAGTTAGGTATCAAGGATTTTGAGAGGCATTTGGTACCCAAATATTGTGGCTTCCTACATAGGTACATCCAAGATGAGATGGAGTTCCTAGACATCTCGTTGCTCGACACGATGTACTGATACACTGTTAAGATCGAGCAGAAGTTTAAACAGAAGAAGCGAGACTTTCGATCCATGAATCCGAAGCAAGGGAAAGGCTCCCCCAAACCACAAAACCAATGACAAAGCCCAGATGGTGTGACCCAAGACACTCCATCGAAGCCGCAAGAAAATAACAACACAATGAAGTCCAAGAAGGACTCAAGAAAGTGGTGTAAGTTCCATAAGATCCCCACTCATAACACAAGTGAGTGTTGGTCCAAGTAGTCGTTGGTGGTTGAGTTGAAGGATTCAGGATCAGATGCATGTTCCAAGCTTGAGTTAGAGCCCAAAAAGAGGAAGGAAAAGGGAAGTAGATCATTAATGTAGAGCCCATCACCACTGTTGCCATTGCCAAGGTCCAGAAGAATAAGCTTAAAGATCCAGAGGGGGACAAGCTTTTCCAATCACAAATGTGGGTGATGGGTCCACCACTACAATTCATTTTCGATAGTGGTGGCCAAAAGAACCTAATTTCAGCAGAGGTTGTGAAGCAGCTAGGCCTACTGACCATAGCACACCCGCATCTGTACAACATCGGGTGGCTTCACCAAGGACGAGATCTCCGAGTCCGCCAATAGTGCCACCTTCCCTACAACATCAAGCCCTTCACAGATGAGGTATTGTGTGATGTTTCTCCTCTCAATGTTTGTGATGTATTATTAGGAAAACCATACTTGTGGAAGTGACATGCTGTATATGAGTCTAGGCCTTGCTCTGTGATTATTTCTTTGGGTAATATGTTATACATGATACCATAGGTAGCCCTACCTACCGCCACCTCTTTGATCTCTGCTAAGAAATGTAGTAAGATCATCTCCCAGACTAGGAAATTTATTTTCTTTCTGGTTCACTCTCAAAGTAAGGGGAATATCATAGCCACATCCATGGTCCCCAGGAAGGGTTCCTCCACCAAGTAGAAGCAAGTCGATACGGTCATGAAAGAATATAGGGACATCTTCTCCTCACCCAAAGGGGTATCGTTGCACTATTAGGTTAAGAATTCATCTAATATGACTCTTGGAGCACCTCTACCCAAGGGACTAATATATCACCTCTCCATTTTGTAAAATTCCAAGTACAAGAAGTGACATGATCAACATCAGGTACCACACAAGTTTCAAGTGGGCGACAAAGTCTAGTTGTATTTACAGAAGGAACTCCTTACCAGAGCCTATCGGAAACTCATACCACTCTAATATGGTCCTTACACCATTACCAAGGCTATGGGAGACAATTCATTTGAGCTCAACATTCCCCCATTCCTTGGCCTGCACCCAGTGTTCAATGTGGACCGCCTTTGACCATACTTCCCACCATTGTTGGACACATCAAACATTGTAGAACAACCACAACTACAAAGTTAAATCCAGATTGCATGGAGCAAGCCACAACTAATTAGATCATGGAAATGCAGATCAAGAACAGTCAATGACAAAGGATCCAACTATATGAAGTTGTCAAAGCAGGCCAACTCCTTCACTAGGGCAAGTGGCTCACTAGGGACCAAGTTTAGTAGAAGTTTCCTCATCTCATGGAGGAACTCAATGTAATGGGGACAATTTCTTCCTAAGTGGGGAGGAATGATCCAGGTTGATATTGGTGGCCACCCACCTATTCCACTTGGACCCCCACCATTATTGGTTTCAACATTTCAGTTTCCTTATTTGTAGCACACTTTACTAATTTTGGCAGTTTTTCGGGCCTTGAACTTCCAGAGCCGTTTTGAGGTCCTAAACAATGCTTTTTTGGGAAAAATGGAATCAACATGGGTTGTGGACCACTGTTGGTCATTGAAAATTTGTAGTCCTTGGATAATCTTTCGAACGAGGTCTTGTGTGCATCAAACAGAGATTGCATGCCAAAGTTACAACCTCGGGAAGTTGATGTACCAATTTACCCAAATTGGGCCCATAGTTTGGCACTTCATCTCCTAGGGTTAGGTTTTTGGATGTTTAGGGTTTTTCATTGTTTCTCAATAATAAGTAGGCCTTTGAACCTTATTGTAACACAACTGAGAGGCATGTATTTGCCACATCTCTCCTTAGAGATAAGCTATCATCGCCTGAGCTAGTTTATTTCCATTTCTGTTTGTAAGCATATTTCAGTATTTTACATTAATGAAATGAGGTATTATTTCTATTGCATCTCTGTATTTATGGTTATATCTGTAATTTTTTGTGTTCCTATTTAAATTAAGATCAGTGGTACTAGAGAAGTTTTCTCTTTCTCTGTTTTTCTTTGCATGTCCCCAACAAGGTCGGGATATAAGGAGTTAGGGTTGCACTAGTTGAAACTTTGCAAGACTAGCCTTGCAATTCTCAATGGCCTCCCATGGCAGAAGAAAAGAAAGACGAGGGGGCTGGAGATATTATCAAAATCTTGCTCTAAGAAGCCCTCAAGTGATAAAGGAATGCAATGATGGACAACCTTTCCCAGATCGTTCAGCGGCTACCTAGGGGCGACACATCTACTTCCAACAACTACTCTGGAAATGCCACACCCTTTAAGGTACAAGTTAACTTTGAAATCCCCATATTCGAGGGTCAAATAGATGCAGATGTTGTAGATAAATGGGTAAATATGCTAGAAGGGTATTTTTCTATTCATGATTTTTCCAACTAGGAAAAGAGTACTTTCGCTCTTCTCAAAGTCGCCCCCACGTCAAGGACAGGTGGGAAACCTATTGCGAGAAGAAGGATGAAAGTATGACCTAACTGTTTTCAGCCACACCCACTTGGAATTCATTTCGGGATGCCATCAAGGAGAAGTACTACCTTGTTGAAATCTATGATAAATAAATACGTAAAGTGGACCACGTTGCAACAGGGAAGGAACCAAGACGTGACAGAGTTTACCGATATTTTTTATACCCTTCGCACAAAGTTGGGTATCAAGGATTTTGAGCGGAATTCGGTACTCAAATACCATGGCTTCCTACACATGTACATCCAAGATGAGATGGAGTTCCTGGACATCTCCTCGCTTGGCACATCATACCGATACAATGTCAAGATTGAGCATAAGTTTAAAAAGAAGAATCGAGACTTTGGATCCATGAATTTGAAGCAAGCGAAAGGCTTCCCCAAACCACAGAACCAAGGACAAATTCGAGACAGTGTGACCCAAGACAACCTCGTTGAAGTCACAAGAAAAGAAGAACAACATGAAGTCAAAGAAGGACATAGGAAAGTGGTGTGAGTTCCATAAGAGTCCCACTCATAACATAAGTGAGTGTTGGTCCAAGCAATCGCTGGTGGTCGAGTTGAAGGCTTTAGAATGAGATGCATGTTTCGACCTTGAGTTAGAAACCAACAAAAGGAATGACAAAGGGAAGAAGGTCATTGATGCGGAGCCCAATGCCACTGTTGCCACCACAAGATCTAGAATATTAAGCTCGAAGATCCAGAGGATGGGGAGCATCTTTTCCAATCACAAATGTGGATGAAGGGTTTGCCACTACAATTCATTGTTGACAATGGTAGCCAAAAGAACCTCATTTTAGTAGAGGGCGGGAAGTGGCTGGCCCTACTGTCCATACCACACCCACACCTATATAGCATTGAGTGGCTTCACCAAGGATGAGATCTTCGGGTTCGCCAACAGTGTTGCCTTCCCTACAGCATCAAGCCCTTCATAGATGAGGTATTGTGTGATGTTACTCCTCTTGATGTTTGTGATGTATTATTAGGGAAACCATACTTGTGGAAGCGACATGCTATGTATGAGTCTAGACCTCCCTCTGTGATTATTTCTTTGGGTAATACATTATATAGGATACCGTAGGTAGCCCCACCTACCACCACCTCTTTGATCTATACTAAGAAATGTAGTAAGATCATCTCCCAGACAGGGAAATTTATTTTCTTTTTGGTTCACTCTAAAAGTAAGGGGAATATCGTAGCCACATCCATGGTCCCTAGGAAGGGTTCCTCCACCAAGTAGAAGTAGGTGGATATGGTCATTAAATAATACAGGGACATCTTCTCCTCACCCACACAGGTATTGTTGCACTGTCAGGTTAAGCATTCATTTGATATGACTCTTGGAGCACCTATACCCAACAGAATGATATATCGTCGCTCTATTTAGGAAAATGTCAAGTACAAGCAGCGACATGATTAAAATCAGGTACCACATAAGTTTCAAGTTGGTGACAAAGTCTGGTTGCATTTGCAGAAGGAACACCTTACCAGAGCCTATCAGAAACTCAAACCACTCTGATATGGTCCCTACACCATTACCAAGGCTGTGGGAGATAATTCATTTGAGCTTAGCATTCCTCCATTCCTTGGTCTGCACCTAGACATTAGACATTAGACATTGTAGAACAACTCACAAGAGTTAAATCCAAATTGCATGGAACAAGCCACAACTAATCGGATCATGGACATGCAGATCAAGAACACATGACAACAAAGGATCCAACTATATCGAGTTGTCAAAGGAGGCCAACTCCTTCTCTAGGGCAAGTGGCTCACTAGGGACCAAGTTCAGTATAAGTTTCCTCATCTCCTAGAGGAACTCAATGCAATGGGGACCATTGCTTCCTAAGGGGGGAGGAATGATCCATGTGGATATTGTTGGCCACCTACCTATTCCACTTGGACCCCACCATTATTTGTTTCAACTTTTCAGTTTCCTTATTTGGAGCACAATTTACTATTTTTGACAATTTTTTGGGTCCTGAACTTGCAGAGCCGTTTTGAGGACCTAAATGATGTTTTTTGGGAAAAATGGGACCAACATGGGTTATTAATTAATGTTAGTCATTCAAAAGTTGTAGTCCTCAGATAGATATTTCTAATGAGGTATTGTGTGCATCAAACAAATATCATATGCCAAAGTTACAACCCCAGGAAGTTGATGTACCAATTAACCCAAACGGGGCGCATAGTTTGGCGCTTCATCTCCTAGGGTTAGGTTTTTGGATGTTTAGGGTTTTCCATTGTTTCTCAATAATAAATACACCTTTGAGCTTTGTAACACAACTGAGAGGCATGTAGCCACCACATCTATCCTCAGAGATAAGCTACCATCGCTCGAGCTAGTTTATTTGCATTTCTGTTTGTAAGCATATTTCAGTATTTTACATTAATGAAATGAGGTATTATTTCTGATGCATCTCTGTATTTATGGTTATATCTGTAATTTATTATGTTCTTGTTTAAATCTGCTATAGTGGTATCAGAGCAGTCTACTCTTTCTCGTTTTTCTTTGCATGTCCCTAATGAGGTCAGGATATAAGAAGTTAGGACTTAAACTGGTCAAACCTTTGCAAGACCAGCCTCGCAATTCACAACGGCCTCCCATGGCGGAAGAAAAGAAAGACAAGGGGGCAAGAGATACTATCAAAATCTTTCTCGAAGAAGCCTTCAAGTGACAAAGGAACATGATGATGGACAACTTTTCCCAGATCCTTCAACGCTACCCATGGGCGACACATCTACTTCTAGCAGCTACTCTAGAAATGCCACACCCTTTAAGGTATGAGTTAAATTTGAAATCCCCATATTCGAGGGTCGGATAGACGCTGATGTTGTAGATAAATGGCTAAATTTGTTTGAAGGGTATTTTTCTGTTCATGATTTTTCCAACCAGGAAAAGATTACTTTCACTCTTCTCAAAGATGCCCCCCCACATCAAGGACTGGTGGGAAACCTACTATAAGTAGAAGGATTAAAGTATGACCTCACTGTTTTCAACTGCACCCACTTGGAATTCGTTCCTAGAATACACCAAGGAGCAATACTACTGTTTCAAAATATATGAGGATAAATACATAAAGTGGACCACACTGTAGTAGGGAAGGGACCAAGACGTGCCAGAGTTTATCAATATTTTTCATACCCTTCAGACAAAGTTGGGTATCAAGGATTCTGAGCAGCATTTGGTACTCAAATACCACGGTTGCCTACACATGTACATCCAGGATGAGATGGAGTTATTAGACATCTCCTCGCTTGGCACAACGTACCGATATGCTATCAAGATTGAGCAAAAGTTTAAACATAAGAAGTGAGACTTTGGATCCGTGAATCCAAAGCAAGGGAAAGGCTTCCCCAAACCATAGAACCAAGGATGAAGCCAAGACGGTGTGACCCAAGACAACCCCATCGAAGCCGCAAGAAAACAACAACACCACGAAGTCAAAGGACACAGGAAATTGGTGTGAGTTCCACAAGAGCTCCACTCATAACACAAGTGAGTGTTGGTCCAAGAAGTCACTGATGGTCGAGTTGAAGGGTTCAGAATCAGATACATGTTCTGACCCTAAGTTAGAACCTCACAAGAGGAATTCAAAAGGGAAGAAAAACATTGATGCAGAGCCCAACGCCACTGTTGCCACCACCAAAATCAAGAAGAATAAGCCCGAAGATCCAGAGGAGGGGGAGCGTCTTTTCCAATCAAAAATGTGGGTGAAGGGTTCATTACTACAATTCATTGTCGACAATGGTAGCTAAAAGAACCTCATTTCAGTAGAGATCATGAAGCGGCTGGGCTTACTGACAATACCACACCCACAATCGTACAACATCAGGTGGCTTCATGAAGGATGAGATCTCTGAGTCCGCCAGTAGTGCCACCTTCCCTACAACATCAAGCCCTTCATAGATGAGGTATTGTGTGATGTTGCTCCTCTCGACCTTTGTGATGTATTATTAGGGAAACCATACTTGGGGAAGAAACATGTTGTATATGAGTCTAGACCTCATTTTGTGATTATTTATTTGGGTAATACGTTATATAGGATACCAGAGGTAGCCCGATCTACCGCCACCTCTTTGATCTCTGATAAGAAATGCGGTAAGATCATCTCCTAGACTAGGAAATTTATTTTCTTTTTGGTTCACTCTCAAATTAAGGGGAAGATCGTAGCCACATTCACGTTCCCCAGGAAGGGTTCCTTCATGCAGCAGAGGCAGGTGGATACAGGGACATCTTCTCCTCATCGCCAAGGCTATCGTTGCACTGTCAGGTTAAGCATTCATCCAATCTGACTCTCAGAGCACCTCTACCCAACAGAACGATATATGGCCGCTCCATTTGGGAAAATTGCAAGTACAAGCAGCGACATGCTCAACATTTGGTACCACACAAGTTTCAAGTGGGCGACAAAGTCTGATTGCATTTGCAGAAGGAACGCCTTATTGAAGCCTATCGGAAACTCATACCACTCTGATATGGTCCTTACACCATTACTAAGTCTGTGGGAGACAATTCATTTGAGCTCAACATTCCGCCATTCCTTGGCCTGCACCCAATGTTCAATATGGACTGCCTTCAACCATACTTCCCACCATTGTTGGAAACGTCAGACATTGCAGAACAACTCACAACTACAGAGTTAAATCCAGATTGCATGGAACAAGGTAAAATTGATCGGATCATGGACACAAAGATCAAGAACACTTGATAGCAAAGGATCCAACTATATCGAGTTGTCAAAGAAGGCCAACTCCTTCACTAGGGTAAGTGGCTCACTAGGGACCAAGTTCAACAGAAGTTTCCTCATCTCCTAGAGGAACTCAACGCAATGGGGACCATTGCTTCCTAAGGGGGGAGGAATGATCTAAGTGGATATTGGTTGCCACCTGTCTATTCCAATTGGACTGCCACCATTATTTGTTTCAGATTTTCAGTTTCCTTATTTGTAGCACAATTTACTATTTTTGGTAGTTTTTCGGGTCCTAAACTTCTGGAGCCGTTTTGAGGCCCTACACAATGTTTTTTTGGAAAACTAGGACCAACATATGTCATATATTGATGTTGGTCATTTAAAAGTTGTAGTCCTTGGATAGGTCTTTCTAACGAGGTATTGTGCGTGTCAAACGAAGATCGTATGCCAAAGTTACAACCCTAGGAAGTTGATGTACCAATTTACCCAAACGAGGCCCATAGTTTGGCGCTTCATCTCCTAGGGTTAGGTTTTTGGGTGTTTAAGGTTTTCCATTGTTTCTCAATCATAAATAGGCCTTTGCACCTCATTGTAACACAACTAAGAGGCATGTAGTTGCCATATCTCTCCTTAGAGATAAGCTACCATCGCCCGAGCTAGTTTATTTCCATTTCTGTTTGTAAGAATATTTCAATATTTTACATTAATGAAATGAGGTATTATTTCTGCTACATCTCTATATTTATGGTTATATCTGTAATTTTTTGCATTCCTGTTTAAATCCGGATCATATGACATCCTTCTTGACCCCCTTACAACAAAGCTTTGAGCCCCCCCCCCTTTCCTCTAAATGAAATTTTGAAAGGGTTAGCGACAATCTTGTACTACATGGTCATACTAATGGCAACAAATGCACCTAAAAGGGACATTCATGTAATCCAATATTTGAGAACACCCTAAGTCTCCATTCATGATCTCTAAACTCTCATAAATACAATCCACAATATTGACTTCAACCAATAATTTAGCTACAGAGTACCTGCTATATTTCTTATAGCTATGATCCACCAAAATATTCCTTCAATGTAAATCACCTATTGGTTGATAGTATTATTGCTCCAAAATTCAATAGGGAGACCTGATAACTTACCCAAATGAATATTTTGGTAACAACATTAGACCTTATCTTGAAGCATGGATGGCAAGCTTTGAGATTTTGAAAGTCTAAATGAAAAATCCAACAACGACCCAAAATCATTGGTGCATTGGTATTTGATCTAAAAAAGAACTCAAAGCACCCTTTAGATAAAATATGAAATATTGGACCATATCCAATCACTAGAAATTAACTACTTTGCATCTAATAATTCAATGCTTTTGATCCTATCTAATTTCCTAGAAATTTCTTGACTAGAGTAGGACAATATAATGTCCACCCTTTGCTAGGATATTTAGCCACTTGGGATTTAGTTAAAATCAACTTGGTCTAGAGTATCTTTAGGTAAAGTGTGTTTCCTTAGTATGGATCAGCATGCATTTGTACATGGTCCAAACATACAGTGATTCAACAACTCATATTTTCCTTGACAGTAACAACTATATTGATCCATGGTTTAAAACTTAATTGATCCTTGATCTCTCTTTAAAGGGTGTAGAGGGTGATTTGTTGGGGATTGATTGTGAAAAAATCTTATGTAAATTGATTACCCTTTGCATTAATACATTGCCTCAAGTGGTTGTGTTAGCTAGGGTTATGGACTATTTCCCTCTCTTAGAGTGTTAACCACATAATACACTAGTGTACTAATATTTGATATTTTTGTGCAAGTGGTTGTTTAACATGTTTGACTTATATCAAAATACTCTATTTTTCAAACATGGTGTCATAGCCTAAATGAAGGTTTACTCTCATTGTTGATTAAGATCTTGAACTTGTGCCAGTGCATGCATCAAAAGATATATGATTCTACTATTTGTATGAATTGATAGGCTAAGTGAGCTATTTATTGCATCTAGAGTGCCTCTTTTGGATAAAAGTGTAAAATTTTAAGCCCTATATGACTACTTTCCTATGTTTCTCTTAATTAAATAAATCAGATATGAACTTATTTAATCACATATGAACATGAAACAACCACACCTATAGCTAAAAATAAATTGTGGAATCATAAACACGATAAACCAATAATTACACCATAAAATCAAATTTTTATATAAATATCCCAAGCTTATATGGAATCCTCCACAATCTATGCAACTAATAGTTGTACAATATACACAAAAACAAGATATGTACTTATTGAGATGATTCTTCTTGTTGGACAATTGAGTATTTGTCTACTTTATGTTGCTTCTTTACCTTAGCTCCTCTCATGTGCTGTAAATATGCCCAAATGATATCTCTTGATCTCTTAAGTGTTTTTAATGTACAAAAATGTGTGTTTCAACTTATCTCATCTTTCTTTATTTATGCTTTGGGAGAGATAACTAATCTCCTCAATCCTAGCAACAAATTTCCAATATCTTCGCAACTAATCTCCCTAATCCTAGCAACCATCTTGTCTAAAACATGAGGTGTGTGAATCACATTATAACAAATCTATCTCTTTAATATTCTTATTTCATTTAGATTTCTAATAATACAATAATATAGGAAATTTGACTTTCACTTGTATTTGTTTAAGTGAAATTACTAGATGGTATTTTTCCCCAATTTTACTAAGTGGTCACTAGAAATTGTCTACTTCTCACATGTTCACAACTAAACTATGCAAGAAGCTTCTGTTTGAGCTATATATCTGAACACTCTCTCTTAGTAAGGAAGGAATTCTACACCAATCCAAATCTATCTCTAAATGCTTCAAACTTCTATTTTAACTAATTTATGAAATTATAGCAACTAATCTCCCAAATCTTAGCAATAAATATCCCTAATCCTAGAAACCACCTTATCTCAATAATGAGATGTATGACTAATATTAGAACAAATATAACTCACTAATATTATTATTTCATTTAGGTTTCTAATAATATGAGAACATAGGAAATTTTAATTTCACTTGTATTTAATTAAGTGAAATTATAAGATGGTTATTTACCACTTTTACTAATTAGTCACTAGAAGCTGTATACTTCTCACATGTTCACAATTAACCTGTGCAAGAAGCTTTTTCTTGAGCTATATATCTCAACATTCCCTCTTAGTGAGGAAGGAATTCTACACCAATCCAATTTTGTCTCTAGATGCTTCAAAATTTCCTTTTACTAAGGGCTTGTTCAAAATATCATCTGCCTATTTATTAGTGGGAATATACTTGAAGTCCATTGCTTCTTTCAAAATCCTATCTCTAATGAAGTGATATCTAATCTATATGGGATTGCACATATCATGAAATAATAAATTCTTATAGACTTTGATACAACTCTAGTTATCATAGTAAATCATCCTTGGGTCCAACTCTTGATCAAATAAACTTGCAATGAACTTGTGAGGCCAAATGGCCTCACAGCCTGTTGTACTAGCTACCATATAGTTTATGTTTGCTAATCTAGGTTCCATGGAAGTCTTCTTCCTATTGAACTAGGATATCAACACTAACCCCAAGCTAAATAAAACCCTAAGGTTCTCTTCTTGTTCACTACACTGCCTACCCATTCTATGTCTATATATCCTTGCATCTTCACTTCACCATATCCAAGATATCTAAAATTATACTCCACCATGCCCCTCAAATATATATGTACACGTTTGATACTACTTAATGCTCCTTCCTTTTCTCCACCATGAACATACTCAAGGTTTTCATTAGGAAACATATATCTTATTTGGTGTTGACCAAATACATTAAGGAACTTGTTAGCTATCTTTACAATGTGGGATCCACCAATTCTAAATATAAATTCACTTTCTTTATATTGGTAATCATGGGTGTCACCATTGGTTTGGATATATCCATCCAAAATGTCTTCAAGATCTCAACTGCATACTTGCCTTGGCCAAGGAATATTTCCCCCGGTTTCTACCAAACCTCCAAACCCATGAAGAACCACATCATCACGATGTCCATGATCTTAAAATTACATGCCATATTTTTTTATCCAGATTGGATAATTATATTATTTTTCATGCATCTCGATGCGTTAGGAGTGGAAAAAGTAGAGGAATCAACTCACAAGACCCTTTTTGCCGATGGGACCTAGTTTGGAAAATTGGGGTCTGAAACCTTCTAGGAGTGTTTTGAGGCATTAAATGATGTTTTTTGTGGGTAAAAATTCACTACTTGATAAGAGGGTTTTTTTTTTTTTTTTACACATAGATACTTTTCCAATGATGCAATAGCCACATCAATTAGAGTCTATATGCGGAAGTTATGCCACTAAGAAGTTGACCTTCTTGTTTTAACCACCACAATTTGAGAGGATGCCACATCAACCACCATAATTCAGGGAACATGGGCTATACAAATGATTGTGACGAAGAATTATCTATAAGAGGCTATACTATAACTCTAGTTAAGAGTTGAGGTAGTCAAAACATAATCACTAGTAGGTTATCAGACTGTGTTATAATTAGGCCACTAGCAGGAAAAGGGGTTCCATTCTTTCGAGTGTCTTTGTTCCATAGCTGAGAAAACAATGATCCAAGAGGTGTCAGAGACATAGAACATAAGTATAATTTAGGCATTGTAATAGCCCATGGGCCATAAGCCATACTTCTTTGTACTCAAAACCATTTTCTATTTAGAGAAACAAAGCAAAGCAACTTCACCTTCCAACGGGAGTTTTCTCCTGAAAGGGTTTCCTAGGTCATATCTTGTGTCAAATGTGTTTGTGAGATTTTATTTCATCGATATCTATTTTGTGCATAATTTTAATTCACATGCATACACTATTAACAATAATCTACAAACCCAAAAATCTAAAAATAAAATAAAACTGTAATAATGTAGAATTTCAGATTTTAAATATAATTTTATCAGATATGATATTACAAACTATCCAAAGAAATATGCAAAAAAATTTATGGATCATATTGGTATCATAGAATGCTTCTTTCAGTATATTGTGGAAATTTGTAGGGGATCTAGATCGACTGGGCCAAAAATCATAAAACCCTAATCATAACCGATGAATTGTGAATAACCCTCGTGATCTTGCAGAGGAGAGGTTTTTGCGATTGAAATAACAAGTCATGGATATAAATTGTAATGTAAATATCCACATGGAGGACCTGAGAAATAAGCTTGGTATATTCATAGAAGATGGGGTTTCTAACTGATCCAGGTGGCTCTAGAAATGCTCAAGATTCAGAAGTGGCTTTCGAAAAGATCAAAAATCAAAGTCAATGGATTGAAGTGGAACCAGGATCAAATCGAAGATCTCGACGCAAGCTTTCCAACAACACGAACGAAGTTCGTACGTTGAATTATATGGACAATTACAGTTATGGTCAAACTAAGCCCAGTGGAAACCACTATTGAGGCAACAATTTGACATTTACCGACGCACAGATTCCAACCCTTGGTACGGATGAATTTGTCACCTCTTTAATTTTTCTTGTGACCCTAAAAGTTTGGTGGAATTTTTTTGACCAATATCTCTTTATATATATATATATATACTATCTATATATAATATATATATATTATATAATATATATATATATATTATATATATATATATATATATATATATTATATAGATATATATATATATATATTATGTATATGTATATGTATATGTTATATGTATATGTATAATGTATAATGTATATTGTATGTATATGTATATTGAATATACATATACATTTATACATACATTACATATACATATATAAATCATATATATATATATTATAGTATATAATATATATATATATATATATATATATATATATATATATAATATATATATTATATATATATATTATATATAGATAATATATAATATATATATTATATATATATATATATATATAATATATTATTATATATATTATATATAAGGCCAACCTAGAACTTCTGGTTAATTCACCCAGGAATTTAATATAAGAGCCTTGTGTTTTACCTAAAGAGGAAAACAAAGGTGGAGCAAGCATAAGCAAGAGGAACAAATTGCAGGTGGAGAAGCGCGCCCCAAGTCAGAACTACTCCCAGGCGGGCATAGTTTTCGAGAAAGATTCCTAGGGAATCTTTGGAGAATATTTTTGAATGGAATATTGAGGGAATCTAAATATTCCTTAGAGCTCTAGAAGTCACCTGCTTAGAACAGGGTCAAGTTTATAGTCGTTTGATATGATTTCGTGCCACGAATTCAACGATGATGTCTATTTCTGTAGCTGAGCTTTTCACTTTCAGTCCATTGTAGGAAATGGAGGTGTGAGGGTCATTTATGTAATTGATTATAATTTTATTTCTACTACCATAAAATGTAATAGGCCTCCCCACATTGAGTAGGGCCCGAAGAGGTAGCTCACACTGGGTGAACTCTATTATCAAATTATCTTGTGCCTTAGATCTCATGGTTTTGTTTTCTTTCCACTTCTTTCATGTGTTTATGCTATTTGGTTACATGCTATTTTTATGCATCCATGAAGTAAAAGATCTGAATCACTAACACAGAGGAAAAATCAGAGGGTAGATCATGAGTTCGGGAAGAAACAAAGAACCAACCGAAGAAAGAACCAAAAAAAGATCAAACCAGTTCGAGTGTCATGAATCATTCACAATCCCTATTCAAAATGGAAGCAAAGGTCGATATTAATCCGTACCAAGGCGAGATCGATGCTCTGAAAATAAATCACTAGTTGCAACAAGTGGAAGTGTATTTCAATGTTCATCATATAGAGGATGAACATAAGATTTCATTTACATGACAACAATCACATCAAAAAGTCCATATACAAAAGTTATGCCACTAAGAAGCTGACCCTCGTATTTTTACCACCATAATTTGAGAGGATGCCATGTCACGCCCCATAATTCATGAAAAATGGGCTATACACATGACTATGATGAAGAAGACTCCAAAAGGGTCTATATTGTAACTAGTTAAGAGTTAAGGTATTCAAAACATAACCAATAGTAGGTTATGGAGCCGTGTTATAATCAGGCCACGAGGAGGAAAAGGGGTTCCATTCTTTCGAGTGCATCTGTTCCGTAGCTGAGAAAAAAATATTCCAGAGGGATAGGAGATAGAGAACACAAAGATAATTTATTACTTGTAATAACACATGGGACCTAAGGAATACTTATTTGTACTCACAACCATTTTCTATTTAGAGAAAGAGATCAGAGCAACCTCACCTTCTAGTTGGGTTTTTCGCTCGAAAGGGTTTCCTATGTCATATCTTGTGTCAAATTTGTTTGTGAGATTTTACTCTGTTTTTTTTCTATTTTTTGCTTAATTTCAATTCACATGCATACACTATTAACAATAATCTATAGACCTGGGAATCTAAAAAGAAAATAAAACTGTTATAATGTAGAATTTCTAATTTTAAATATAATTTTATTAGATATGTTGTGTCAAACTATCCAAAGAATATCCACAAAAATTTATGGATCATATTGGTATCATAGAATGTTTCTTTAGAGATATTGTGGATATTTGTAGGGGATCTAGATCAACTAGGCCAAAAATAATAAAACCCTAATCATGGTCAATGAATTTGTGAATAACCCTTGTGATCTTGCAGAAGAGATGTTTTTGTGGTCGGAATAACAAGTCACGTATATAAATGGTAATGTAAATATCCTCATGATGACCTTGATAAATAAGCTTGGGATATTCATAGAATACGGGGTTTCTAACATAGAGGACAAATCAGAGGGGAGATCATGAGATCAGGAAGAAACAGAGAACCAGCCAAAGAAAGAACCAAAAAAATATCAATGTAATTGAGAGTTGTGAATCATTCACAATCCATATTAAAAATTGAAGCAAAGGTCAATATTAATCCATAACAAGGTGAGATTGATGCTTTGAAGATGAATCACTATTTGCAACAACTGGAAGTTTATTTTAGTGTTCATCATATAGAGGATGAACTTAAGATTTCATTTGCACGACTAAAATTTGCACGGTTGAAATAAGATTTCCTGACTTTGTGGGAAAACCACATGGAGAACCTGAGGTTGGAGAGAGAGACTCTAGTGACTAAGTGACAGGACTTCAAAACCCTCATTAAGTCACAATTTTACCCTATTGGGTATGTATAGGACTAGTGGATCCGATGGAAATACTTCAAGAAAAAACAAGGGAAAAGCATGCAGAAATACACCACATAGTTTAGAAAGATGGCCATAATGTTGGGTATCTGCCGAAAAAAGATAGATGCACTCATTAAGTATCTGGGGGGTCTACACAGCCATATGAAAAAGTAAGTGATTCTATTCAAGTCCAAATTAGTGGATGGGGCTTGTGTATAGGCACAATACTTGGAGAATATAGGCCTGAAGAAAGGGAAATCTAATGGATCAAAAGCAGAAGGAGCAACATGATTCTTCTAAGGAGGGGAAGAATAAGCAAAAAGGGGGAACATATTAAAAGGCGAAAACCACAACACATTAGTGCAAATATCCCAACAACTAATGTAACCACTACAACAATGATGACCATACATAGGAGAAGCATTGAAATTTGCATCCGAAGCTAACCGAAGAACAAAAGGAAAGACAATAAGTAGAAGAATCTCATTGCCACTGATTCGAGAAACCAAGTTGAAATCAACTCACAAATGGTTGAGAAGATCATTTGTACATCAACACAAAAGGACGTGAATCTGAGTATCCTTCAACAACAAGAAGATAATGAAATGACCAAACTCTTCCATATAAAGATACATGTCAAGAAGATAAATATTGATGCTTCATTTGACTCCAGATCGCAGGCGAATGTAATTGTGGTAGAGATGGCAAAGAAGTTGGTGTTTTAAGTTTATGATCATTAGAGCTCATATCCATTGGGATGGGTAAATAAGGATGCTGAGTTGAAGGTAAGAAAACAATTCAAAATTAGATTTTCTATTAGTGCTGATTTTATTGATGAAGCAAAACTAGATGTGGTTCACCTTGATGTATGGGGAGTCATGTTTGGGAGTCCCTACATGTGCATGTAAGATGTAATATTCATGTGGAGAGCTAACCAGTATCAGTTCGTTAAGGATGGAAAATGTTTCACCATCAATGTGCATAAAGGCAAGTAAAAAATTTCACTGGTAAGTGCCAACCAAGCCAAGAAATTGATTAGTTCTAGCAAGTATGCTTTTAAGAGAAAACCAATCTATAGAAGAGTCATAAAATGTGAGGCATCCATGAAGGGATGTACTAAGAAATAAAAACAACAACTGAAAGAGTTGCTACAAGCATTCAAGGATGTATTTAGGGGGTTTAAAGGGTTGCCGCCTAAGAGGGAGGTGGAACAAGAGATACAACTATTACTGGACTTCCCATTGCCAAACATTGCACTGCACATGTAGTTTGTTATAGAAGTAAGTGAGGTGAATAAATAGTCACAACAATTACTGGAATAATCATTTGCCTGAGTACATCACCATGTGGATCACCCATCATCATTGTGCCAAAGAAGGATGGAACTTGGTGGATGTGTATAGTGTAACTGCCTCCTCCCACATTTACCCACTTTCACCAGTTTTCCTAGGGTAAACATAATTTGAGATTCACTATGATAAGAATAAACCTCCTATATGACCTTAAGGAAATGGAGTTGACAACTTAAGTCCTTACTGACTTCCCTCAGGTGTTGTAGGACCTCCGGGAGCTACCCAACCCCTCAAGGTGTCCAACCCCTGAGCTAACTCTCTTTTTCACTAACCTAGAGCCTTAGTCACTCCCTTGACAAGGCCTCCAAGTGACGTAAGCCTCTATTCGCTGCCATAAGCCTACTTCCCAACGATTGTGGACTTTTACACTAAGTTCTATGCTAGCGACCTAGAATTATGGGCTACTTTTTAAGGGCTAGGACTCACGCCTCTGTCCAGAACCCAATGAAAATTCCAGAAATGATAATTAACATAGAAACAAAGCCTCTAAACCAAAAAATTGAACAAGTAACTAACCTAACCCCTCCCAACTAGGACAAACATTCCGTCAAACACATGGTAAACATGTAACCTACAAGTCATGAATGCATATATGAACATAGGGATTTGAAACTTATATTAGGTTTAACAGGAAGGACCAATGGAGTGTCACAGTAACTATCATAACACTAATTAGGTCATGCATTCATTAACTAGACATTCATTAATTAAAATATGGTAAGAGCCATACTTAGATCTATCATATAACCATTCTTATAAACAACAGAAAACCAAATATATAACAATGATAGAACAACCATTAAAGCCACATAATAACAAGTATAATTAATCATAAAAAAGAAGAGAAACTTATCTCTTATTAACCATATGCAAAAGCCAACCAAGTCAGGGACTTCCACGTACCACCTGACCATAGATTGGCTGAACCAAATCCTTCTTTCAACCAATCACCCCCATTCCATATTCCAAGAATGAATGTGGGATCTCATGGGATAAACCAATCCATAAAAAACCAAGGGAATACAAAGGTTAAACTACCTGCACCCTCACCATTCCATGATCTCACCTAAACCGATCTCGAGATCACAAAACCAAACCAAGCTTGGATGCCTCAGAATCCATTCACCATCCCTTGAGTAATTTTCCTGTCTCCACCCACTTGTTGATGCCTTCCCGTAGAAAACCATCTCCACCCCCAACCCTTGGGATTTTCTTGAGACCACCTCACCCGGATCCAAAACCGGTCTCACCCGGATCCAAAACCTTCCGAAAATCTAAATCTCAACCAAGAAAGAATCCCATCACACCATGGCTATTTGAAAATGACAGGGGAAGGATAAAACCACTTTTGAAACCTGACAAATACCATGCAAATGAAAACAAAGAATCCAAATACACACATTCATATACCATGCATGCCAAAACCAGCTGGGAAATCATACATGCAACCTGTTACCTGTAAGTATTCCCATTGAAGTTTCTTGATACAATCTTTCATTGCTTGACCCTTGATTTCCTTGTCCTTCCTTCACTTTCCTTGTCTTGCCTTTGCTTGGTTGCTTTTCTTCTCCTCTTGGTGCTCTTCTCCTCTTTGAGACCAATTCCAAAACTCAACTAAAAAAAGGTCGTGAACTAATCCCCAAAATCCTTTTTATCATTAAGGCCTCTATTTTCTTCAATTTCCATTAATTTCCTTCAATTTCCTTCTCACATGTAACTTGTGACCTTTCACCTCCATTTTCTCCTAATTTTCTTTATTTTCATAAAAAAATGCCAATTAATGTCTCTTTTTCTTTTCAAAGCCTTTTCCATTTCCTTTACCAATTTCCCCTTAGCCATAATAAACAATAAGTGATGCCCATTAGGATATTTTTCCCAACATTAAACTTAGAATACGTGTCCCATGACCTTGGTCTTATTTTTCCTTTATTAACTTTATTACATGAACCTTTAACCCGAGGTTGTTACAAAGCCCTCCCCCTTATGGGAACACCGTCCTCGATTTTCTATGATACCTACATCTAGCAAAACTACTGAAAAGAAAAACATACTACTTGTGGATCTTTATAACTTATCTCATTGCATTATTTATAATTAACAACCTACTCAAAAGAAAAAATCATCATGACAAACATGACGACTTGCCAACCATACCACTTATTGGAGCTTTATAACACAACTCATCGTGGTATTTACAATAGAAACCATACATAAATATGTACAAATACCAAAAAAGCATTTTCCGTCACTGGAAAATAATGAAGGATACATAACCCACATTTGATCATCCATCTCCCATGTAGCTTCATCAGGCCCAAAGTGCTTCCGCTACACTTTAACTTGCTCGATTTCTTTGTTCCAGAGCATGAACTATTTCTGTTGAAAAATTCATTGAGGTTCCAACTAGAATTATCCTTCTGGTTCCACCTGCAATATAGACCAACCAATAACATGATCGACATCATTTACATATCTCTTAAGAAATGAAACATAGAAAACATCATGTACTTTCACTTTCAAAGGCAGTGCAAGTCTATAGGCCACTCGTCCAATCCTCTCAAGGATCTCGAAAGACCCGCAATACCACGGTGTCAACTTGGCACATGATCCAATCCTCAAGGAGCTCTTCTTGGGCTTGATGCACAAATACACATGCTCCCTAACCTGAAACTCCTTAAATGCCTTGTGCTAGTCTATATAACTCTTTTGTCTATCCTGTGCTGCCTTTAGATTCTTCTTTATAACCTACATTTCCTATTCGATTTCTGCCAAGATTTCCGATCCAATAAGTACCTAGTTCACTGGATCACTCCAGTTTACAAGAGTATTACAAATCTACCCATACTGTGCCTCAAACAAACTTATCCTTAGTGACTCCTGATAACCATTGTTGTAAGCAAACTCGACCAATGGAAGGTACTCATCCCATCTCCTATGTTGGTGCATGACGTACATCCTCAACATATCCTCCAAAATATTTTTGACCCTCTTTGTCTATCGATATGTCTATGGATGATAAGTTGTACTAAATGCCAACTCTATCCCCAAACCTACAAACAAATCCTTCCAAAATTGGAAGTGAACTTAGCATCCCTGTCTGACACAATCTTCTTCAGAACACCATGCAATCTCACGATCTCCCTGATGAAGACCTATGCCACCTCACTATCTTAATAAGTAGTCTTCACTGGAATGAAGTGAGCTACCTTACTCAACCTGTTGACCACAACCATGACGGAATCATACTGCCTCGATTTCCTCAGAAGGCTATAATGAAATACATGGAAATGACCTCCCATTTCCATTCTCAAATTTGAATAGGATGAAGCAACCCACCTAGATGCTTACAATATTCTTTCACCTACTGACATTCCAAACATCTAGAAACAAACTTTGCCACTTCCTTCTTCAAATTTGGCCAATAGTAGAACTTCTTCACTGCTGCCAATGTCTTCTGATATCCTAAGTGACCTGAATATGGATTGACATGAACCTCCCTCAAGATAAACTTCTTGAACCCACTTCCATTCGAAACATAAATCCTGTCCCTGAATCTCACCAAACCATATTCCATGAGATGATAGTCCACATCATGATCACATGTACCCTATTGTAACCTGTGCCTAAGCTCCCTACACCTGTCATCCTGTTGTACTGCCTGTAATATTTGATCCTATAAATATGTCCTATACGATCTCATCGCTACAATGTGGTTCATCTGCACTCTCCTACTGAGATCATATGCAACCATGTTCTCCTTCCCTTTAATGTATCTGATCTTGAAGTCAAACTCACTAATCATGGCCAACCACCTAGCCTGCCTAGAATTCATATTCAGTTGGTCAAACTGGTATCTCAACCCAATGTGTTCCCTCATCAATACAAACCTCCTTCCAAGAAGATAATTCCTCCACATCTTTAAGGCATGAGTAATAGCTTTGAACTCAAGATCACGAGTCAAATAGTTCTGCTCATCGTCATTCAATTTCATGGACTCATAGCACACCACCTATCCCACCTACATCAAGACTCCATCAAGTCCTCTTTTTCGAGCATCTATACACACAAAAAAATCTTTATACAGATCTGCAATCTTAAGAACTAGAGCATTTATCAACAATTACTTCAACTGCTCAAAACTTGCTGCACATTCCTCCATCCATTCAAATTTCTTACATTTTCTTTGCAATGATGTAATAGTATATGCAATGCAAGAGAAGTTCTTGATGAACTTCCTATAGTAACCTACTAACCCGATGAATGATATGACCTCATCGACATTCTTAGGAGCTTCCCACTCCATGATGGCCCTTATCTTTTCTGGATCCATTGCTATGGCTTCCTTGGAAACATGTCCCAAGTAATGTATCTCTATCTGAAAGAAATTGTACTTGCTAAGATTTGCATACAACTGATGCTCTCATAACAATCTCAACACTGCTTCCAAATGTTTTGCATGCTCTTCCTCATTCTTAGAATATATCAATATCTCATTTACGAATACAATAACAAAATTTTCCAGATAAGGATGCAATACACTATTCATCAAGCACATAAAATTAGTTGGGGTATTAGTCAAACCAAAATGAACCACAACAAAATCATAATGCCCATACTTGGTCCTTAAATAAGTCTTGTAGATGTCCCCTTCTTTGATGCATACTTGATGGTATCCCGATCTTAGATCAATCTTCGAGAACACTATTGCTCCCCCAGTTGATAAAAAAAAGTCATCAATCCTCAGCAATGGGTACCTGTTTTTAATCATCACCTTGTTCAGCTGTTTGTTATCAATGCACAATATAAGAGTACCATCCTTATTCTTCAAGAACAACACTGGTGCCCCCCAAGGAAACACACTTGCCCTAATATATGACTTATCAAGCATTTCCTTTAGCTACAAATTTAACTCTACTAACTTTGGTGTGCTCATCCTGTAAGGTGCCTTTGATGCAGGTGCTACTCCTAGTACCAACTGAGTAGAGAAGTCCACTTCCTTGTGGGGAGGAAACTATGGAATATTTGTTGGAAACACATCTTGAAACTTCTGTAATACATGGTACCTCTTGAAGATTTTTGCATCCTTGGCATCCTTACCCTTGTCACTAGAAATAGGAATTGCAAACATCACACACCCTTTCCTGCAAATGTGCTTAACCTGCATAGATGTAATCATTCTAACTAATGTAGGCTTCTTCTTTCCTTGCAAGATTCTCTTTTACCCATTATCATCTAGGCACTCAATGGCCTTGTCATAACAATCTACTTTGGTCCAATGAAGGTACAACCAATCCATACCCAAAAGCATACTATACGATACCAATGGTAGTGCATTCATATGTGTTGTTGTAGGCATACCATTCATCTTAAATGAACAAGATCTTAACGAGTGATGAAATCTATTCTTAGTACCTGTAGGAAACTACACAAACCAAGACTCTGCATGAACTTATTTTCTCAAGCCACACTTATCCACCAGGCTAATATTAACATAACTATAATTATATCTAGGATCAATCAAAATAGAAACAACTCGACCACAAATCTTACCTTCCATCTATGATCAACATCCCCAACTATCTGCGCCTCCTCAGTGATATAGATCTAAGGTTTGCCACCCTGGTACAATGGGAAATTCTTCTTGAAATGATAATTTTTCCACATATCTAACACTACAATGGTCCCCTACCATCACCTTTGTTTTTCTGCTCTCTAGGCTATGACCCATATCCCTTCTCAATTACATTGAAATTATTGTAAGGATCAACATTTTCTTTCTCACCTATGTCCTGAGGTATTACCTGCTTCAGTGGTCACTTCTCATTATCTTTCTCATTCCTCTTCAAATCACACTTAGGCTAAACTTTGTGCTTTGACTACTCATAACAATGCTTCAACTTCTAGATGGCCTCCTCCAACGATATAGGCTCATCAAACTCAATCTAATATCTATACGTCATTGGCAACCCACTGATGAATCTCTAAATATTGGCCTTCTCATCCTTGAGGTAAGGCACATACCTCAACAGCTCCAGGAACCTACTAGTATACTCATCATCTGTCAGAGATCCCATCTACAACTCGTAAAATTCCTTAGCTCTATCATCATATTATCTCTCTGATAGATACTTCTTCTTGAAAAGTCTCTTGAACTCATCCCAAATCAACTCTTCTTCTCGAATTCCCTTGACATTATTCACATATTCCCACCAAATGTCCGCTTTACCTTTAAGACTGAAGGTGGTTATTTTGGCTTTCATGTTCTTTGAGTAGTTATACAATCTGAAGAATTTATTCATCCCAAGCAACCATGCCTCTACTTCTTACTTCTTCATCTCTCCATCGAATATAGGAGTCTTGAATTTCTTCAACTCCTCAAGAAAGTACTCACTCCTCCTATAAGGAAGATGGCGATGATGATGGTGATAATGTCTCCTGGATGAGGAACTAGAATGATTCCCATACATACCATTCCTCCTATCAGGTGTATCCAATGATTTTCTACCTATGTCTGTATCCCCTCTATCCAACCTGTATCCAGATCGAGACCTTCTACCATAGGCTCCATTAATTTTCTCTTCCTGCTCTTGACTAATCCTCAAATATCCTTATTTTTGCAAATATTACAAGCTTTGAAGAATGACTGCATTGACTTCTGACTGCTTTTCCTGAGCCTCAACCAAATTGTCATTGTCTTCTTTGCAACTTCTGATCTCTGCCCTCAAACTCCTCAATGTATTTTCTATACGAGGAGAATACTCATCTCCCTGCTTCCCAACTGATTTGTAGGGAGAGTCATGGGAACTGTAGTGTATTGTTTTTATCATCATCTTTGATTCTCTTCTTCCTACAAGTAGGCCATGTCATATAAACCAAATAAATACCAAAATCAAAACCATACCTCATGACTTTCAAGGGAGCCTTATCTCATTTGCAAAATCAATCCACATTAACGTGCTACATATATAATCATAATCATATCAATATAAAAACATCATGCATCATCATACCAACTGTATACCATGACCCCATGCATGACAAGCATAACCTTGACAACATCAGATTTTACCCAAAGAGATTGCAACTTGCTCTAATACCACCCTAGAACTGCCTCCTCCCACATTTACCCACTTTTAAAAATTTTCCTAGGGTAAACATGAGCTAAGGTTCACTATGATAAGACTCAACCTCCTATATAACCTTAAGAAAATGGAGTCGACAACTTAAGACCTTACTGACTTTCCTTAGGTGTTGTAGGATCTCCAAAAGCTACCCAACCCCTCTAGGTGTCCAAACCCTGAGATAACTCTCTTTTTAACTAACTTAGAGCCTCAATTACTCATTTAACAAGGCCTACAAGTGATTGTAAGCCTCCAGTTGCTCCCATAATCCTACTTCCCAGTGACTGTGGAATTTTACAGTCAATTCTGTGCTAGTGACCTCGAATTCTAGGCCACTTTTTCAATGCTAGGACCCATGCCTCTTCCCAGAACTCAATGAAACTTCCAAAAATGATAATTAACATGGAAACAAAGCCTCTAAACCAAAAAACCTGAACAAGGACTTGACCTGACCCCTCCCAACCAAGACATGCATTCCCTTAAACACATGGTAAACATGCAACATACAGGTCATGAATGCATATCTGAAGATATGGATGTGAAAATTATCTGAGGTTTAATAAGAAGGACCAATGCCTTCTCATAATAGTTGCCCTAACACCAATTAGGTAATGCATTCATTAACCATACATTCATTAATTAAAATGTGGTAAGATCTATACTTAGATTTTTCATATAACCATGATTTTAACCAACATATAAACATATATATAACAATGATATAACAACCATTGAAGCCACATAATAACAAGTATAATTACTCAACTAAGACAAGAGAAAATTACATCTTATTAACCATATGCAAAATCCAATCAAGTCAGGGACTTCCACATACCACCCGCCCATAGACTGGCTGAACCAAATCTTTCTTTCAACCAATCACCCCTGTGCTATATTCCAAACATGAATGTGGGATCTCATGGGATAAACCAATCCATAAACAACCAAGGGAATTGAGAGGTTAAACCACATCCACCTCACTATATCGTGATCTCACCTAAACTGGTCCTGAGATCACAAAACCAAATCGAACTTGGATGCCTCAGAATTCCTTCACCATCTCTTGAGGAATTTTCATGTCTCCACCCACCTATTGAGGGATTCTTGGAGAAAACCATCTCCATCCCCTAACCCTTGGGATTTTCTTGAGACCACCTCACCCGGATCCAAAACCTTCAGAAAATCCAAAGCTCAACCAAGAAAGAATCCCATCACAACGTGGCTATTTGAAAATGGCAAGGCAAGGCTAAAACCACTATCGAAACCCAACAAAACCCATGCCAATGAAAACAAAGAAACCAATACACACATGCATTTACCATCCATGCCAAAACCAACTAGGAAATCATACATACAACCTGTTACGTACAAGTATTCCCGCTGAATCTGCTTGATCCAACATTTCGTTTCTTGATCCTTGCTTTCCTTGCCCTTTCTTCACTTTCCTTGTTATTACTTTGCTTTCTTTTTTTCCTTCTCATCTTGGTGATCTTCTCCTCTCTGAGACTAATTCTAAAAATCAACAGAAAAAAGGGCTGTGAATTGATCCTCTAAAGGCATTTTATCGTTGAGGCCTCTATTTTCTTCAATTTCTATTATTTTCCTTCAATTTCCTCCTCACATGCAACTTGTGACCTTTCACCTCCCTTTTCTCCTATTTTCCTTTATTTTCATAAAAAATGCCAATTAATGCCTCTTTGTCTTTTCAAATCCTTTGCCAATTTCCCCTTAGTCATAATAAACAACAAGTGATGCCCACTAGGATATTTTTCCCAACATTCAACTTGGAATACACGTCCCATGACCTTAGTATAATATTGTATTTATTAACTTTATTACATGAATTTTTAACCTGGGTTTGTTACATATAGATTACAAGTCACTGAACAAAATAACACTCAAGAATAGGTACCCCCTACCTAGGATAGATGATCTGTTGGATCAGTTGGAGTAAGTAAAATACTTCACCAAGTTGGAATTAATGTCTAGATATCACCAGGTTCGAGTTAGAGAAGAAGATACCTGGAGGCCTACTTTCAAAACCAGGCTAGGATTGTATGAGTGGTTAGTCATGCCATTTACCCTATGTAATGCACCAACAACATTTATGAGATTAACGAATGATTCATTACACCCTTTTATAGATTCATTTGTTATTGTCTATTTGGATGATATAGTGTTATACAATGATACCTAGGAGGAGCATATCTCACATTTGACGTAGGTGCTAAAGACATTAAAGAAGCATCGACCGCTAACAAATCTCAAGAAGTGTGAGTTTGCACAAAATTATTTGGTGCATATGGGGTATGTGATAGGTCTAGGAGAGATGAAGATAGATCCTGTTAATATGGAGGCCACCATGTAATGGTTGGTGCCTCAGTAATGTTTCTTAGGTCAAGAGTTTCATTGAGCCAACACAGTACTTGAGGAAACTCATAGCATTGTTTTCAATAGTAGAAACACTACTCCATGCTATAACAATAGGTGGAAAGAGTTTCTAGTGGGGAAAGGGTCAACATAGAGCCTTTGAGGAGCTAAAGAATAAGATTAGTCAAGAACTAGTTCTGGAATTACCAAACTTGTAGTGGCCCTTTGAAGTGGATATAAATGCAAGTGAGTATGCTATGGGAGTGGTATTGATGCAGAGAGGAAGTATCGTATGCTACCATTATGAAGTATTTCATGGAGAAGTTCTTAACTTCCCTACCTATGAAAAGGAGCTCTATGCCTTGGTGCAAGTTTTGAATAATTGAAAGCACTATATTATGGGAAAGGAGATAGTAATCCACACAAATCACCAGCCGCTATAGTACCTACAAACCTAGAGTAAGCTAAAATAGACCATGCATTACAAGTGGATGGGGTTTCTACAACAATTTCATTTGGCGATTAAGTACATGAAGGGAAACACAAACAAGTTGGTTGACATGCTATCAAGGTGAACACATTAAAGACTACAACTTTGGGGAATCTTATGCACATGGAGTCATTCACCCATGATGCATATAGAGAGGAATATTTAGAGGATGAGGACTTCAAGGAGGCGTTTCAACAATTACAAAGTCAGAGTCATGTGCACGATGGTGACAACACCATTGACTACCATATTTAGGGTGGGTTACTCTATAGGTTGGATAAATTATGTGTTCCTAAAGGTGGGTGATTTTAGCTAATTAGAGAGGCTCACACCTCCAAGGTTGCAGGGCACTTTGGTGTGGGGAAGACTCTGGCCAACTTGCAGAAGTATGTGTATTGGCCCAAGATGGAAGAACATGTAGCTAGGTTCATAAGAGAAGGCATGCTATGTTGTACTAACAAGCCTATAAATAGGAAACAAGATCTATATCATCCCTTACTTGTACCTAGTCATCCTTGGGAGAGAATTTCTATGGACTTTATGTGACTTTTTGGGATCAAGCGTAATATTAGTTTGAAAATATGTTAGTGCTATGGGGAATGCAACGTTTGGTGATAGATTTGGTAGATCAACCAAACTAATAGTTAAATAAAGTTAGAAAACATCCACAAAACCTGTAACTGAATTTGGTAGTTTATTTGGTAGATCACCCAAACTAGTATTTAAGTTATAAAACCTCCACTAAATCCTGTAACTAAATTTGGCAGTATATTTTGCAGATCAACCAAACTAGTATTTATATAAAGTTAGAAAACATCCCTAGAACTTGTAACTTTCTAGAATAAAATTATAGATATCACTCAAAATCCAATATACTTATCAATTTTTTAGGATTTCAAGATTTGTGTTAATGTACAATCCATCAAGGAGGTGGACATAGAATCTTTAGCTTCAAATAGGATTATTAGCCCACCTCCCACATCGAGACAAGCTCCCTATGCTATGGAAGTATCTATACCCATGTAGTCTCCTCCGGTTTATCCCTTAAAATTAGCAATTTAAATTATTTTTTCATCTAAGAACAACAAAATAGAGATTGAAGACATTGTACACATCAAGATGAGCTAACATAAGTGGAAAACAAGATCAAATCATTAGTTAAATGAAAATTAAGAGTTGAAGTTAACTAAAGTTTTAATTCTAAAAATATTAGTTGACATTCTTTATAACCAAAATTGCATTAACAAGATTTCATTGAATTAGAGTTCAAAGAAGCATACTATATTAGTGTTGAAGGTGTTTTATGGTGATTTTATGAGTAGAGATTGATTTATTTTTGTGAAAGTGAAGCCTTTGTGATTTGAGTTTGAGAATTGTATGAAAGAGGAATAAATAAGGTCAAGCAAGTTAGAGCTTCCATTATGGGTAGTTGAAGCTTCATTTTAGTAGAAATTGATAAATTGGGGAGTATGAGCTTCCTTAAGGTTGGAGCCTGAGAAACCAACAAGTTGGATCTTGTAACAAATTGAGGGTTGGAGCCTACAAGATTGATGTAATACAAGTTGTAACTTAAATATTGCATCATAATACATAAAATTTGATGGTTTTACCAGTTGGGTTTGCAAGTTACATTATTGGGTCATGATTTATGAATTGGTTTGCTTGTGCTAATTATTTCAAGAATTATTTACTTTGAGATTTTTATTTTTTTTTTAATTTATTTTTTAATTTTGACAACACTGATTCACCCCCCCTCTTAGTATTGTCATGGTCTATAACATTAGACCTATGCTTTCTCCTTGGTAAATCATCCTTGGCATTATTTCCTAGAGAAAACCAATGCATACTGCTTACAACTCAATGTTGAATTTTGGAAGACTTGTTTGTATCTCCCTTAGAATAGGAAATGCTCTAGAATGCAGGTGCTCCATCCTCTTGTGCCATAACTCAGAAAAGCTATTAGTGTTATGAACTAGAGCTTAAGTAGGTTCACCCCATAAGTTGTACATATTTCCCTTTCTAACCTCAATCACTTGTGTTACTTTTGGGCTAGAGTCTTCTAGCCTAATAAAGGCTTATATTTTCTTGCATTCTACTGCAAATTCCTTTATTATATAACTAAAATAAATATAAAATGATATTATATAGATATCAGGGGAACAATAGGAGTAACACAATGATTTAATAATATCTAAAAAAAATTCTCTGTTATGCCAACATGATGATTTACTACTTATCTTAGCCAAATGGAGTTATAAAATTAGTGATCTTAGGCTTAGGATCTAAGTTCTAGAAATATAATGAAGTTGTGATCCCCAAATCTACGTGATTTCTTTGCATTTACCTTGACATTGACTGAGGGGCTACGAAAATCCTTCCAAGAATCCAATAGGAATCAAACCATTTCATCAACACCATTATCAAAACCCATATGGTGATTTCACCTATGGACAACTAAAACCATCTATACGAATGGAAATTTACCAAAAGAAATTAATTCTTAGGATTATTTATAAAAATTAAAATAAATGCCAAAATACCTTGTATGGCTTTTTATGGTCATAATGTGGAAAAAACTAGTCAAAATGGATGTAATTGTGGCTAAATAAGGAAGAAAATACCAAAATGGCTAGGGTTTTCAGTGCTTATTGGCAACAAAAATTGGTACCAACATACCTCCAAACAAAAGCTATTGCATTTCATGCAATAAATTAAAAATTTTGAACAAAATTACTTCATCTCGATCATTATTCATATAATTTCTACCACTTGAAGTAGAATACCCACATTTGATTTGGAATCTTGCTAAGTAGTTTCTTTGGTCTTTGTATTAGGATTCTCACCTTAAGTTTTTGATTTTGCAATTTCAAAGCTTGCTGCTACTTGTACCATTTGTAGGCCTATTTCACTAACAATGAATTGTCTTCCTTTAATTTGTTTTTTTCCTCTTTCAGTTTCTCATTCTCCTCTACAACCTCAATACTATGCCTCTTCAACATTTCATTTTCTATTTTAATATAACTCTTTAGGACTTGTAATTCTTCAATTTCACTCTTCAACTTCCTAATTTATTTTTCTTATTTATCTTTGAAGTCGAGATCACATTATAACGATTTACTTATTCATCATATTTGGAACATATAGAAGGTCTTTGTGAGTAGTTGTACTGAATGTACAAAAAGTTGTGCCTTCCTCTGTAAGAAATGGGGATGGATTCATGTCATCAGCTATAACACATGAAGATGATTCCTTTCCATAAGATTTTATTGTTTCTAAACACTCATAGCAAGGATTTTGATATTCTTCTAGTTCAAGAATTGGTCTACATTTTGGAGCAGAGTATATTGTCCTTGTTTTCTTGAATACTATTATAAACATTGAACTCTACTCTTCATTCTTTTGTTTGTGATTTTCTCTAAGATCTTTTGTCACAGACTTGGTTGCCCTTTTCTAGTATGTAATAACTTCTTTTTCGGGGTCCTTTGTGCATATGTTTACTTTTTATTCATTTATTTTCTTTTTATTCTTTTCTTAGCTGCTCAAAACCATCTTATATATCATTCTGTTGTAGCGGCTACAACCACCAGCCAAAATTTTTCCTTAGCTTCGTTTTGGAGCCTCCCTACCAACCTTTCATAGTAGTATGTCTTGTCTTGCAAGGTACACAAGCTTCAATGATTTTTTTGAAAAATGACAACCTGTCCATCAAAGCTTGTTGCATCCCCCTCACAGGTTGTTTCACTAGACTTGGTCCAGCTGCAGGTTGAGAAACTCCCTCAAGAAATTGCGTAATTTTGGAGGGAAACCAACCTTCCCTCCAGAAATTGTGCAATTATATCTAGTAGCCTGCTGAGCTCCAGAATTGAGCAAATATGGCTCTCACTATTCACTGAGAAAATTGCGTAATTCTTCTCAGCAGGACTGCTCAGCCTAGAAATTGTGCAATCCTGGGCAGCAGTCAACTGCTCTACCAAGAAATTGTGTAATCCCTCTAAGCAGCCAACCCAACTCCCTCCCAGAAATGCACATTTTTTCCTCCCAGTTGAGCAGACTGTTGCATGTGTAGTTGAGTTGATCGATTCCCTATGGGACCAAGCAAAAGTATTTTGCATGGATGGGCTTCTCCTCCCAAGGTAGCATGCAAAGGCATCCCTTGTTTTAGGGATCTATTTTAGTAGCTGGAGGTTACGTGCAAAGATCATTTCAGAAACCTCCCATCAAGTGTCGCTTTCCTAGTTTTGTGGCATGCGCGTCGCAACCTTGATCTTATCAAAAATCATCAACTAGACACTGTAGAGCTCATTCCTCACATTGACCTTGCAGCTCTGGCATCCCACATTGCATCTAGGATTCTTCAACACATTTAGATCAGTTGTCTTGAGGTAAGCCCACTGCTCACTACTTGTGCTAAGTTTCTATCACCTTTTTTGTTTCGCTTTGTGTGAGTGTTGTCTACTTGATTTCAATGAGCACTTGGTGTCGTTTGCATGCATACTAGCTTGTAGTAGAACTGTTTCAAATTTCGTTTGCATCTCACTGTTGTTGCATGCATGACATTGTTAGAACTGTTTAAGCTTTCGTTTGCATCTCACTACTGTTGCATGCATGACATTGTTTTGCATGGACGGTCGCCATTGTGGCGACTCGCTTAACACACATGCATGCATTCCCATTTTTAGAATCCTGCACTTGCTATTTTCATGAATGATCATACACTCTTGTTTGCACTCATCTCACCATGCATTCAAACTTCTCATGTTTTCAGTCGCCCATCAACCGAACTGGGCTACCTTGGCCTGGACTGTGTCTTGTCTAGCTAGCACTACGCATTTCCAGAAGCGAAGGCTCTACCTTCCCTCTAGAAATTGCGCAAACCTAGCTAGACACTGACCTCTAGGCTTGCATTGCGTAATTCTTGGAGGTAGTGTCTCATTGGCCCCATAATCTGCTGACTGAAATTCCATGTCATTGCTGACTGAAATTGTGCATTGGATAGTTTCAGTCCTCAACAAGCCAGGCTAGACTGTGCATTGTGCAGTTCCAACAGTCAGTCAGCCTCCCAACAACCCAAACCATGCCTTGCGCCATTTTGGCAACTAGTCTTCCGACCTATCGATGGAAATTGTGCAACCTTGATGATCAATCACACAAGTATGTTGCAAGTTAGTTCTCAAGTTTGTTTTGGTTTTCGACTGACCTATTTCTTTCCATGAGTGTTGCTATGCCTCCAGGCATCACAGTTTTTCTTCTGTCTCTCAGCAGCACAAGTACAATGGCCTTCAGGAGAGCAGAGTTAAAGGACACCGTTGAGAGCACAACGGGGGTTACAGCCAAGCAAGTGTCTATGAGCTTGTGTACCTATAAAGGCATAAAGTTTTTCATAGACAAAAACATCAAGATAATATGGCAGAAGCATTACAATGAGCAACACCATCACAACAGCAGAAAGCAACACACCTGCACGTAACCAATGCAAGATGAAGGTTGTTGATAGCGTAGAGGTGAAGCAAAGCTACAATTCCAAAGTAGATCCAATCATGACGAAAGAAACTTTAGGGATTGAGGCTATGAGGTGACGAAACAACAAAACAGTTGCAAAAGGGAAGAGGAAGGAACCGAGAAGGAGTTGCAGCAGGAAGATGTACATCAGGGGGCGCAACATACACAGATGGATGAAACTGTGCCTTTAAAAGTTATAGATTCATCCCAACAACTGGCACAAAGGAGACATGGTGAGCAGTGTTGTTGATCACATGTAAGGGAAATCAATAACATGCATGTAATTGTGCACACGCATGTGATCTAACCCATTTGGCACACTCACCGAGGCGAAGACAAGAAGAAATTTCGACTAGACCTCAACATGCAGTTGACAGTTGATGCGCATGATCACCAACAAACACTAAAAGATCAACACAGACACTATGTATCAGTGTGTTGGCGGTTCAGCCGCATCTAAGAATACCATGCACATGCTGGAAGACGGGTTGGATGGAGGAACCATACCAATGCACCTGGATGCAACGGAAGGAAGAGTTTTCTTCATCAAGATGTCATCGTTGAGCACATGCACACCATCACAGACAACCAAGCTTGGCATCATTCAACACCTTCACCATCACAAGCATGTCAAAGAGTTGGTCTCACCACAATGGCCCAAGTGTTAGTGATTTCTTTCATGGCTTGCTCAAGCTATTTTGTCTCAGATGGGTACATGTGCATTGTAATGTAACGTCTTGTCAAGTGTAATTCAAGTGTCGATAGTTGGATGTAACAATCATAGAGTATATGAAGAGTCATGAGGGTAGATGAACTATCACAAAGGGGAATTTCAAGGGTCACCCCACCCTTTTCTATAAATAGAATCTCATAACTCATTGTAAAGTATTTTGGTTAGCCAAGCTTCCGATAAGACTATCTTAGAGAGAGAGCTGACAATATTGTAATGAGCCTTGGCTTCTCCACTGTGCAGAGCTAGTACATCTCTTTGGAGGAGCAGGCAGTTGTGGTTGTAATGTTTCGCTATCGAAATTAGTGGTTGGACATGGATGTATTGTATGAATGGAACTTACACTTCTTAATATAATGAGAGTCAACACATTTCATACATATGTTGTATTGTATTTCAGCTATCTGTTTACTCTAAATGATATATGCATCTTTTTGCTCAAGCATGCACGTATAGCTATTTCTGTGTATGTATGTATGAATCTTTCTGAAATGTGCTATTGGTTTAACCATCACTTTGGATTGCTAGCTAACTTTCCTTCCATGTTATGATGCATCTTTGCTCATGTTTTCCCTTCTTAACTCTGTGTTATCACAGGTTTCTAGGGGGCGCACTCAACTCACCCTCCATTTGTTAGAACCTCTCATGCACCTTCCTTGGCTTGCTGCATATATCACACCCTTGCTACCATTAGAGACATCTTACTTGCCTCTGTGAAAAAACACAGTTGAGGAATTACCGTACAACCCATTGCTAGGACTCCTACACCAAACAGTCTGAGGTCTAATTGGGACTTCTTACTGGGGAGATCCCCTGGCATGTTGGTGGGTCCAACACCGTCAACATTTCTGGTGCTAGAAGGAGGGCTAGATGACAAGCTGAGTCCTCACAACTGTTTTGAATCTCTACATATCTATCATGACTAACTACAAAGTTTCTCTTCTGGAGTGTATGTCTTATGGAAACGACTTCATAATCTCGGAAGAGCTCTAGGATGACTTTTCACATAAAACATACAATGGTGGAGGCCACAGAGCCTTGGTTAAGCACGCGATCGACATTGTAGGCTTGTGCAAAAGACATGGAATCTTTGAATAATACATGACCTGCATGTTGTTCTTCTACACCCTTCGAGGGCACCCAATGCACTGGTGTGCCACGCTACCCGAAAAATATATTCATTATCTTGCTCATATGGTTGTAGAGATAGACATTCTTTCAATCACTTTAACAATAAAGCACTCGATCAAGAAATTATGAAATTATGAAATGAACCCAATGAATCTGTTGATCAGTTTTACACACACTTTTGTAATCTTCAATACCGATTTCTCGAAGATGAAATTGATTGGGAATTTCTTTATGGAAGATTTGAGTATCTTCTTCACATATCCAAACCCATATTAGCACACTTCGGTAATGGAGCTGTGGAATCACAAGCAGGCACAATTGCTGTCACAAGTGACTATTCGCATTCACCTCATCAAACAACTCCACCACCGTAGAGTGATGTGGAAGATCATGCACACACATATGTTGAATTGTCACATCCTCCCACCTCACCCGCTCTTGATATCTGCACATATTTGGCTTGCAATCCTGTTAGTTGTCACGTGGATTTGTTCCTTCAACCTCCATCCCCACGTTCTGTTGATCCTCTGGATTATACTATCTTGTGTTCTCCCATTTTGGACTCCTCACCTGTTGGGAACGAGGATCAAGTTGTCGACGAAGTTGGTGTTGTGCAACCAACCTGTGCCATCATTCATGATGAGTGTGTGCCAGAATCGAAAGAAGAACCCGTAGTGAAGGAGGACTCCCTTCCATCCATGCCTCATCTGCTTTATCCTGACATCCGTTGTGATTCTGCTGCTACTGATTTCCCTTGCGAAAACCCATTTCTAGATGTTTCTACTTCTAATCATTTGCAAGACATGTTGGATGTCAGTCTGTCAATACAGGGTGGACAGAACACATCTTACTTGGAAAATCCATCCAATATGTCATCTGTCATTTCGAAAAACACAGAGGGTGAACATATTTGTTTCTCATCTACCCCTCTGCTCGATTCATCAAATCATGAGGATGCCAACAAACATCCTAAATTTTATGATATTGGTTGTCGTGATCTCTCTTCTTCCTCATTCAATCATGATATTGATTCAATCATTGTTAATTCGTCTAAGGCACTGGTCTACGATGATCCATCTGTCAACGAAGTTGAAACCTTATAGATTGTTGAGGCACTTCAGCCTGAGCTGATGGTTATGTCAAGACCTCGCTATCCTGAGGTTGGTTTCACTTCTAATTAGGAAATTGTTGAAACACTCAAAGCTCATCATCACTCTCTACTTTGCATTGAAGATCAACCAAACACCCAGATTTCACTTCCTCCACTCGAACTACATGATCCCATCGCTCATGCGTTGGAGGAATCTTACACAACAAGCACACATGCACAATGTAAGTGGTCTACCTTTCTCACATTTTCTTGCATGTCACAATCAAGAAAATGCATACACTCAAGTCCACAGAGTGCATGTCATGCGCTTTCACTCATTTTTGTTTTGTGGATGCTTGTAAGCTCATATTTCATCTATCTTCACTGTTGTATCTTTTACATCTACTAGTTCACACTATTGTGTTGTTCATGAACCATGCCTTCACTGACATGGGTCAACCAATGCGCTAGTGGCTGCATTGGAAGTATCACTTCTTGTGAGATGACCCATGCACTGTTAGCTTAGGAGTAGGAATAGTGTTTGATTTTTTAGTTGTTTCCTTGCATGCATGTTTGTTTCCTTCTTCGTGTGTTTGTTTGTTTGCTTACTTTCTTTTCTTTCACATTTTCTTCTACTTATTTCTTTTCTTTTTGGTTTGTTTTCTTGTTATTGTCTGTAGGTTAGTTTCGCATGGATCATGTGCGACTCTTGAAACAAGCTGGGTAAAGTACAACAGGACTTGTATAGCTATCAACATTTGGCTATCTATTTTTCGCTCTCTTATGTAAGAACTTGTTATCTTCAGTCCATGATATGTTGATGGAAAATACGTATTGTTCAAAGTGAATCTTGGGAAAAACACAACACTTGCATGCTAACTAGTGTCACCTACTCTAGTCGGTTAATTTTGGGTTAAACTTTGTCATCTCAATCAAGTAGAGTAAGGTGAGGGGGAAAACCATAACAAGCACGTCAGAGGTATCTAATAAACTACTTCTTTGAAGGAACAACCTCTTCAGCTCTTAATAAGTCGAGATCCCTCTACCACCTATGAAATGAATAAGTGCTACGCACAATTATGAAAAAAATGAAAAAAATGAAAAGTGAAAAATAAAAAAATGAAAATGAATAAGGCGAAAGAAGAGAAAGGCTTCCTGTGTAGAGAGGTGATGCAAGTAACTCCACCGGGGTACTGACCAGGCTCACTGGAAACGGAGCGATGCTTGGGTTCCTATGTGACTCCGCTGGGGCACTATCCAGGCCTGCTGGCAACGGAGAAATACCAAAGATGAAACTAATACTTTTATGACTATACTACTTGTGCACCAATATACCCCTCAACCCCAATTGAAATAAATGTGCTGAATTGGCTTGGAATGTGTGCCAATCGACTAAGAGCTTGGCAAATGCTACATCTTACAATCAAGCAAGTGTGGAAACCAAGACGAACTGAGAAATGAACAATACTTCCAGATGTGTTAGACTTTCTTTTCACGAACAAGGTCTATTCAAAGAGCTGGAGTTCAACCAATGTCTCACCAAGTGTTGTAGCGGCTACAACCACCCTCCAAAATTTTTCCTTAGCTTCATTTTGGAGCCTCCCTACCAACCTTTCGTAGCAGCATGTCTTGTCTTGTCAAGTACACAAGGTTCATTGATTTTCTTGTAGAATGACAACCTCTCCATCAAAACTTGTTGTATCCCCCTCATAGGATGTTTCATCAGACTTGGTCCAGCTGCAGGCTAAGCAGCTCCCTCAAGAAATTGCACAATTCTGGAGGGGAACCAACCTTCCCTCTAGAAATTGCGCAATTCTCTCTGGCAACTCATTGGGCTCTAGAATTGTGCAAATCTTCTTGTCACTATTCACTGAGAAAATTACGCAATTCCTCCAGCAGGATTTCTCTTCCCAGAAATTGCACAATCCTAGGCAATAGTAAGCTGCTCTACCTAGAAATTGCAATCCCTCTGGGCAGCCAGCCCAGCTCCCTCCTAGAAATGCACATTTGTTCCTCCTAGCTGAGCAGACTATTGCATGTGAAATTGAGTTGATCGGTTCCCTTCAGGATAGAGATTTTTTTTTGCATGCGTGGGTAGCTCCTCCCAAGGCAGCATGCAAAGGCATCCCTTATTTCAGGAATCTATTTTTAGCAACTAGAGGTCACATGCAAAGATCATTTTAGAAACTTCCCACCAAGTGTCGCTTTTTCTAGATTTGTGGCATTCATGTCGCAACCTCGATATCAAAACTCATCAACTGGATGCTACAAAGCTCATTCCTCACATTGACTTTGCAACTATGGAATCCCACATTGCATCTAGGAGTTGTTAGCACATTCAACTTAGCTGTCTTGGCCTAAGTCCGCTACTCATGACTTGCGCTGTGTTTCTGTCGCCTTTTTTTTTTTTTTTTTCGCTTTGTAGGAGTGATTTCTGCTTGATTTCAGTCAGCACTTGCTGCCGTTTGCATGCATACGAGCTTGTACTAGCACCATTTCATTTTTCGTTTGCATCTCACTGTTGTCGCATGCATGACACTGTTTTGAACAGACGGTCACCGTTGTGGCGACTCGCTTCACACACATGCATTTTTTCCCATTTTTCGAATCCTACACTTGTTGTTTTCATGAATGATCATTCACTCTTGTTTGCACTCATCTTGCCATGCATTCAAACTTCTCATGTTTTCAGTTTCCCATTGGCTGGATTGGGCTACCTTGGCCTCGACTGTGCCTTGCCCAGCTAGCACTATGCATTTCCAAAAGTGAAGGCTTTTCCTTCCTTCTAGAAATTGTGCAAGCCTAGCCAGGCACTGACCTCCAGGCTTGAATTCCATAATTCTGGGAAGCAGTATCCTGTTGGCCCCAGAAACTGCGCAATGTAGTTTGTTGGTTGCATGTCACTTCTAATTGAAATTGAGCATTTCACAGTTTCAGTTCTCAGTAGGCCAGGCTGGACTATGTATTGCATAGTTCCAGTAGTCTATTAGCCTCCCAACAATCCAAACTGTGCCTTGCACAATTTTGGCAGTTAGTCTCCTGACCTCTTGGCAGAATTTTCACAACCTTCATGATTAGTCACACAAGTATGTTGCAAGTCAGTTCTCAAGTTTGTTTTGGTTTTCAACTAACATATTTCTTGCCATGAGTGTTTCTATGCCTCTAGACATCACAGGTGTTCTTCTGTCTCTTAGCAGCACAAGTAGAATGGCCTTTAGGAGAGCAGAGTTAAAGTACACTGTTGAGAGCACAATGGGGGTTGCAACCAAGCAAGTGTCTATGAGCTTGCTTACATGTGAAGACATCAAGTTTCTCATAGACAAGAACATCAAGATAATATGGAAACAACATCATAATTAGCAGCACCATCGCAACAATAGAAGGCAACACACCTACACGCAATGAATGCAAGAGGAAGGTTGTTGACAGCATAGAGGTGAAGTAAAGCTACAAGTCCAAAGTAGATCCACTCATGACTAAAGAAGCTTTGGATATTGAGGCTATGAGTTGACGACACGACAAGACCATTTCACAAGGGAAGATGAAGGAATCGAGAAGGAGTTGCATGTGCTAAAGCAACAACTTTTTGAAGAACAAGAGTTGCATAGATGAGAGAATGAGTTTCAGCAAGAACATGTATAGCAGGGGGCGCAACATGCACAAATGGATGAAACTACGCCTGTACAAGTTATAGATTCATCCCCACAGCTAGCACAAAGTAGACATGGTGAGCAATGTTGTTGATCGCATGTAAGGGAATTCAATAGCATGCATGTCATTGTGCACACGCATGAGATCTAACCCATTTGACACACTCACGGAGGTGAAGGCAAGAAGCAAGTCTGACTGGAACTGAACATATAGTTGACAGTTGATGTGGATGACCACCAACACACACTGAAATATCGAAGTGGACATTATGCATCAGTGTGTTTATGGTTTAGCCACACCTAAGAAGACCATGTGCATGCTAGCAGATGAGGTGGATGGAGGAGCCATACCAATGCACCCAGATGCAACAAAGGCAAGAGTTCACTTCAGCAAGAAGTCACCATTGAGCACATGCACACCATCATGAACAACCAAGCTTAGCATCAACTCACCACCTTCACTATCACAAGCATGTCAAAGAGTTGGTCTCACCACAATGGTTCGAGTGTCAATGATGTCTTTCATGGCTTGCTCAAGCCATTTTGTCTCACATGGGTACATGTGCATTGTAATGTAATGTCTTGTCATGTGTAATTCAAGTGTCGATAGTTGTATGTAACAATCATAGAGTAGATGAAGAATCACGAGGGTAGATGAACTATCACAAAGGGGAATGTCAAGGGTCACCCCACCCTTTGCTATAAATAGAACCTCATAACTCATTGTAAAGTCTTTTGGTCAGCCAAGCTTCCGATAAGACTATCTTAGAGAGAGAGCTTAGATAATATTGTAACGAGCCTTGGCCTCTCCACTGTGCAGAGCTAGTACATCTCTTTGGAGGAGCAGGTGCTGTGGCTATAATGTTCCGTTGTCAGAAATAGTGGTTGGGCATGGATGTATTGTATGACTGGAACTTACACTTCTTAATATAACAAGAGCCAGTATATTTCATGCATATGTTGTATTGTATTTCAGCTATCTGTTTACTTTAAATGATATATGAATCTGTTTTCTTACGCATGCATGCATATCTATTTCTATGTATGTATGTATGAATCTTTCTGAAATGTGTTGTTGGTTTAACCATCACTTTGGATTGCTAACTAACTTGTCTTCCATGTTGTGATGCATCTTTGATCATGTGTTCCCTTCTTAACTCCATGCTATCACAGGTTTCCAAGGGGTGCACTCAACTCACCCTCCGTGTGTTAGAACCTCTCATGTACCTCCCTTGGCTTGCTGCATATGTCACACCCTTGCTACCATCAGAGACATCTTACTTGCCTCTATGTGAAATCACAGTCAAGGCATTACTGTATGACCCACTGCTGGGACTCCTACACCAAATGATCTGAGGTCTAATTGGGACTTCTTATCGAGGAGATCCCCTGACATGTTGGTGGGTCTAGCACCATAAAAACATCCTCAAAATCCTCTTACGTATCCTATATGAAATTGTCATCTTGAAATCTATTTTGAGATTAAAAAAAACAATGACCAAGATTGATTTTGCAATTCATACATTACAATAATTTTCACTAAACCATGGTGATATAGGCTTCTGTTTATATTTTTGGTTTTTCTTTGAATTCCTTTTGTCATTTTCATTAAGCTTCTCAATAAATAATATGGCACAATGATTGGTTTCTCATTCTTTAAATGTAGGAAGAGTCAGATATGGTAAGGAAAAATTATACTATACCTACCATTGCAGGTTATGTATTTTTGTATAAGAAAAAAAATGTCTTTCTGAGGGTATCGTAGCTATTCTGTGGCACTCTAATTGCCCAATTGGGATGTTGTCTATTTGTTTTGAGAAACATGGTCAGTGCTTTCTCCTCCATTTCTTGTTTTAAAATCACATTTCCTCGTCAGGAGGTAACCTTGTAATGATTGAAAGTAGGTTCTTTGAGATATGTAGGGTCAATTTACCTAGGTGAGTAAATTCTCCATCAAATGAATGAGCAACTTCCTTGGTCACCTCCAGATTGCACCCTTATAATTTCACAAAAAATTATATCCATTTGGCTTTATATGGAATGCTATAAAACTCAGGGCGTAGTCCTAACAACTCAACTCAACTCAATTTGGTCCAAACCTTACTGCCATTTGTAGCTTCAATTATTATTTGTAGAACCTTGTTCTTTTTCCAATTACATGCAACTTGGTCACAATCATGTTGACAGTGATGGACCCGCCAAAATTTAGGGTATCTCCTTGGTATGAAGTCCCAACTAGACCTCATACCATTTGGTGTAGGAGTCCCATCCAGTACGATATCCTGGTTACCATTATCTTAAAGATATGCCTTATCTCTTGTTGTCAGCATGTGAGAGTGGTTTGCTTTGTCTTTGAACAACGAGGTTTGTGTGCCTGGTGAGTGCTACTGTTACATGTGTCAAGGTTATTTCACCATAGAGAGAGAGGGTGGAAGTGAGCCTCCAGTCGAAAGGGAAAAGTCCCAACTCTGTCAGAGACACACAACACAACATGACATGCATAGCTTTCGACGGGGCAGTCCACATGGATGTGACAATCACAAACACAAGAAGGAATAGCACATACAACACTCAATGGAGTAGTCCGCGCGAGTGTGACGATCATTATAAAAATTTTATGGAAAGGTTTTGTCTGATGTCCAAAGAGGTAGCGCACATCAGCATGACAATATTAACAACTTATACAACACATTTGCATAAAAATATGTATTAGAACAACCAAATAAGTTCAACTATTTTAACACAGGTTAAAGAAACATGCATTACATTCGCTTTGTAATGTGTACGAATGAATGTTTATTTATTGCACAAACCTGTTAGATCTATAATCTTTATGCATAATAAGTACAACTAAGTACCTTCATGAAGAACTAGAAGTCGTTTAGATAGATTTGTAGTAGTTATCTGTCGAAAGGATTAGATCTCCGCGAAGTTAGATCTAATCCACCAGGGTATCAGGAAACCATCACACATGCCTCTGGATGCAAAAACTTGCTTCTAGCATCCCCCAAAAGGGCCAACAGTTTATGGTTTTTTTGGTTGGCACAAATAACATTGAACCTGAGTCAGGGCCCCTTAGGCCAACAGATGTTTCAAAATGTGTTGGCCTATTATCAAGCTTTTGAATTAAGTGAAAGTTCCAAGACACATCGGCGAACCATACATCACTAACCTCGTAAAGGGGTGTTGGAGCCATTGCTTGCTCCTCAAAGAAAAGACTATAGACTCTCAAGGCTATGTGGGAGGAAATATGGTGAAAAGTATTTTTCATGTGCAAATGAGGGGTATTTATAGCCAAGGGTAAAATTGGCCCTTGTGAATGTTCGACTTCCCTCATGACTGTTTGACTTTCATGACTTTTCAACTTTACATGACTCTTCAAATTACATGTGGGTCTCTTGGTGTTGGCCGGATAAATTGCTCTTGCGGACAAGACCGATCTCCCTAGTATCTAATGATATCTAGCAACAAAGAGAAAAAGCAAACCTATTTCTCTCTAGACATGTTTCAATTCAATAATGAATACTATGAAGTGTAAAAGACCCTACCTCGGTCCAACGCTTGTTTGAGGCAGTTTTATCCCAACAGCTTCAAGCAGTTCCCGTTCAATAACCTGCATACACAAACAAGTACACGTCAAAGCATATTTGCGTATAACAAAACATGTTCATTATGAAGATCAAGGAGCTCATATAAAAAACCATTAGAAACAGTTCATTGAGAAAAATAAACTTGATTGTATTAACTTAGTGAATAAAAGAACTTTACAACCTTTGCTTTGATGTTGTACAAGTCCTTTCCAGGGTCCAGTAGGGGTCTCCTCTACTTTGAAAATCCTCACTCACTTCCCAAATGACAAGAAAGGTATGTGATCTCTCCTCTCACAAGCTCAAAAAGGAAGCCTAGTTTTCAGTAGCATTTACCCTCAAGAATCTTCAACTTTCAACCTCCTCTACAACCAGCCCAATGCATGAATTTATAGTGCAAATGGAGGAAGTTGCAGGTCCACCATTGAAGGGATAAGTTCCTCCTTCAATGGGATAGGCACCTCATATCATGGAGTTAGCTCCTTTAGTTATGGAATGGATGAACCAAGGTGGAGCGAACTTGCCAACGTAATATTCCTTCTAGAAGTGTCTAGAAGTGACCCAAGATAAGTTTTTAAGAATGAACTCATGCCTTTTTACCTTTTACAGGGGTTCGCACCCATCACTCAATGTACAGAGCAGTCAGGTTCGCAGGAAACATGACCATTAGGTGCGGCACCGCAGGCAATACTAGGAGAAAGTACGAAACCAGGATTTGAGACATTTTTAAGGTCTTTCTCCCATTTTCAAGGCTTGACATGAAGAGCTGAGGTTTAAGACTTGCAAAAGAAGGATGTATGAGTATTGATGGAATCACACAAATTGTAGAAAGTCATGGTGACAATTTTTTGTGTAACAGATTGCCCCCTAAAGTGCGAAGTCTGTAGTAGATGAGGATGGTTTTTGGTCATCTAAGAAGAGTGAAGGACTTTATCATTTCAAGGCTTTTCCTGTGGATACCCTGGTCAAACCTGTAAAAACATTCAATGCAAAATATATATATGTGAACATATCATCGTTGATGTAGGCATTCCCATACTCAGATCAAAACTAACTAAAAACTATCTAAAAACTGCTCTGATACATGAATGATTTTGTATTACATCACAAGTAGGAATGCATGGACACAGTATGGACGCAACCATCTGTTTATGAATAGTCCACTATAGAATGATAACAAAATTCCTCGCAACCTGGATGGTGGAAACTAGATCCAGGGTCTTCATTTCTACTTTCTGAACTAGTACGATTCTACCCATGTGAATGAATGTGTCAAAGTCGAACATGGGAGAAACCACTTGATTACTAGTCAATGATGTAAACTGTTAACAAGTGTGAGAGGAACCACCAGTAATGTCAATGGCCCTCAAAGTACCCAGTACAATCCATGAGATGTGAATGAATGAGTCGATGTTGAACATGTCACGGAATTCGTTGATCGAAGGTGAATCCGTTGATTGAAGGTCAATAATGCAACCTGTCGTCAAAGGCGAGAAACCTGCCATTGAGGCATGCAGATTTCAAGGTACTGACAATTTCTAGATCATCTTTCTAGACAATGAGTTGGAGTCGATAGAAAGCGATCTGTCATAGGCAAGCCCATAACATGAAATCATAGATCTAGTCTGAAGAAACATATCTAGCAAGAACTAACTCAGGGATGGTCAATGATGGATGACAAATATTTTGCAGGTGAATGGTTTATTTGCACAGACCTCTTGAACACGTAACGACACAGCAGATGGCTTGGTGACAGTTGACCCAAAGTTAATACTTGGAAACCGGTTGAAGACTTTCAAAGTGGTTTGATTAAATATTAGGTAAAGGATTTCCCAACCCAGGTGGATAAAAGTGTCGTGTTCAAGAGTGATGGAAAGTTTTTTCAAACACAGAGTACAACAAACGGGTTCATTTTTCTCATTTTCCCCCACCATTTCTGGCAAGTACCTCTTTATTTTTGACAAGCTTGAGGAGGATAACATTTGCTTGCTATAAGCTCATCCTTCGGATGAGTCAACCTTAGTTTAGATTCGAACCCTAAGAAGGAGTGGTCCATTGCTGTTTGTAATTGAACAGGTCCTTTACTGTGAAATTTTAACAAGTCCGGTATAGGAGAAACTTAGTGTTTTTCAATTTTAGGGAGTCAGAAGAAAAACTTAAGAAAACTCCACGGTAGTCCTTTTTCGTAAATTTGTGTCTCCCAAGCCGGAAAAAGTATAAAATAATACTTGAGAGAACCGCTTGATCATTACGACCAAGGAGTACTTTTCATGTTTAGTTCCTTCAATCTGAAAAAGTAAAAAAGTGATCGAAAACGCGTCATTTTATTTCCAATATCGAACTTGAAACGACAAAAGTCCGGCAATCTTTTCATGTTTTTACGGTCGGAAAAGAGCTATAAAAGACTGTCTTTCTAATTTCGTTTTAACGAGTATACAAAGAAACACTCGGCAATCTTTTCATTTTTTACGAGTCCGAAAAGAGCTTAAAGAGGACTCCTATGTGTTTTTTGTCGAAAATGATCAATTTCACCTGAAACCCAATATTCTGCACAAAAACTGCAAACATTACTCATATATGTTTAAACAATAATAAAAATGCACCAAAATGACCTTTTCAAAGTAAAAAATAAATGAATTTTAATTTATTTATTCAAAAAATCTTATAAAAAGGGTTTTTACAAGTTTATTTTTACCGTTTACCTTTGGAGTAAAAAGTAAGAGCTTTTGGTAAAAAAACTTTCTGTGGAGATTGCGCAAAATCCGACCGCTGGAATTCAGAACCGTCTTCTCCAGGTAATCCATAATGTCCTTGACTTGCATTTCATCCGTTTCAAATTTCGTTTTAGGGTTTAGATTTTGATTTTTGGAGGAAGTTTAGGGAAAAAAATCGCCCGCGGTGGTTGCGCAGGGGCACCATGTGGCCCCTGCGCACCCCGACTTTTCTGTGCACAGAGAAAAGTCGGGGTGTCGCACCTCGCCTTAAGGAGAAGTGCACACCTACGCACTGTCTCTAAAGGGATGGGTGCGAACCCCGCGGAATGCGGATTTTGAACCCTAGGTTTTCCATTTTTGACCCATAAAAGTTTGGAATGAAATTTCTAATCCACCTATTTTGCATTGTAGGTACACAATATGCTTGTTTGGCGGGAAAGAGAGCATGAGGACGTGGACCGGGCTGCATTGCTCCATCCACCTTCATTACAGGCATTGAGAGCATGTGAGCTTTTCAAATTTTGGACCATACTTGGCATGAGGGCACAGGTATACTTTTTGCAATGGATGGTAAACAGGTGGAGCATTCAGGACCAGTGCTTCATTATTGGTGGAAACCAACTCGAAATCGAGTCGGATGACGTATATTTTTTGACTGGCTTTCCCAGGAGAGGCGAGCAATTATCTCTTTTCGGATCTAGGCCAGGTGGACAATCTATTGCTAGTCTCCGATTAGAGTTCTGTAACAACCAGGATCCGGAAAAACGGATAGATGTGAAAACCATCTCCCGCCCTGAACTGAAGGTCATTGCTTATACTGTTACCAGACTCTGCGGGAGCACAGCACTGCATCTAGCTATAGGCTCCTTGATGCGCATGGCAGTGGACTGCTTCCGAGGCACCATTTTCAACTGGTGCGATGCTGTGTTAGCCAATGTGAAGGGCCAATTGACTAGGGTGAAGCAAGGGCAGCTAAAGAACTTTGGTTATGGTTACTTAGTTGTCAGCTTTGCCCTAGAGAGGGTACCCATGTTGGTTCCACAGCAGCTCACAGTTGAGGCTGGACTTCCCCAAGATCCTCGGGTTATGCGATGGGTTGCAGTTATGGCCCGTCATCCAGATGAGGGTTCTGAGATCGTTCAATTCACCCCAAAGTACTTCCGTTGGTTAGAGAACCAAATTTTTATTATTCAGGATTTTCCATACGCTGGGATGGATTATCGCGGCGATCCCGATATGACTCTTCCACCAGGCGAGCAATGGGATGGCAGAGGTAAAAATTGTTTTTCAACATTTTAATTTTATATGTATGTTTTTGTATTTTTAACAATCGTCCCAAAACTAATAATAAAAGTTTTTAAATGTAGATGTGGGTCCACAGTGACCAGCCGCTCTCCAGCCCTATGATCGGAGACAACCAGCTGCCGCAGCATCGGCCCCACAGGACCAGACAGCAGAGACTTTGGCTAAGTTGGAGAGCCATCTAGAGCGCTTGACTGCAGATATTCCAGAGACTAGCATAGATGACATTCCACTTCGGCTTCAGCGCTATGTGATTGGGGTCCCAGGACCTTTTAGGAGGTTCCTTTGTAGGGTGGCCCAAGCAGTAGTGTCCTATCGGAATCATCACCAGTGATGGGATGATCGCTTTGTAGACCCATTTTTGATATGACTTTTGATACTATTATTTTTGCTGATCATAAGGTGTTTTTCAACCTATGATCGAGGACGATGTATATTTTTACACACTCTTATGCTATGCTATGCTATTACTATGGTTATCTTGCAAAACATGTTTATGAGATGTTTTTAAATTTACTGTTTGATTCAACGCAAATGTCTATTTAACATTCGAGAAGCAATTGCATCTGCTAATGTATTTAAATATCTTGGAATGTGTTGATATGCTATGTAATCAAATTCTCGTTCCAAGAGATGGACTCTAAAAATAATCGTAATAATACTGGATTTCTAATGGCATAAACTCAATTAAGTTGTAATACAACGAGTTCCGAATCTAAATTAACAATCAAACTTCGAATCCCAAATGAGATGGATTCAGATAATAATTCAATCACTGCACTGTATTCTGCAAGGTTGTTCGTTGTTTGACCGAGGCTTACCCCGTGCATAGATACTAACTCGTCAGAGGATGAATAAATAACCCAGGCTACGGAAGAGATGTTCTGTGTACTACGAAAAGCACCATCAGCGAAACCGATGTATGTTTGGAGAGGCGTCGACATCTGCAATATCAAGAGTAAAATCAAGATAAGTAGGACTAATAATGAAAAAACACTCTCTAAAGTAAAGCACACATCTTTAATCTAAGAACACACCAACTTAGAAAGAAACTAATCTAAGAAATCTCCACACTAATCTTTTAAGCATAATATCGCTTTAGATAAAGCCCATTCCTAGGTTAACCTAAAGAGACACCGTCAAAATCTTCTAGCTCATAGGCCCCTTTTGCCAGCTTCCGCTTGACAATATACGGACCATGCCACATGGGTACAAATTTTCCAGCCCCTAGCTTATCGTTTACTTGATCATAAAGTAAAACTAGGTCGCCTTCCGAAAAATTGCGGGGTGTAACATTTCGATCATACTAAGCTTTGATCTGTTTGGCATGAGTTTCAACAGCTAATGCAGCATTGCGTCGACTCTCATCTAATTGAGCTAAGTATAATAAACATTTTTCCTCTTCGGAAGTGGCTGGTAATAATTGCACAACAATTTGTAATGACGAGATTTCACACTCAATGGGCAATACTGCCTCTAAACCGTAAACCAGTTGAAAGGGAGTAAAACCTGTTGATGTTTTGACTAAGGTTCAGTACGCCCAGAGCGCTGAAAATAACATGTTGTGCCAATTCGACTGATGAATCCCAATGATTCGTCGGATCATGGTGACTAGAACTTTGTTGACTGCTTCAACCAAACCATTTGCCTATGGGTAATATGGAGTGGAACTATCGTGACGCAGGCCAAGCTGATTTGTAAGTTCGGTCATCATGATGTTTCGAAAATGACTCCCATGGTCAGTGATAATCTCTTTGGGGACACCAAACGTAGCAGTTATATGATTGAAAACGAAAATCGCAGCAGTTTTTCCGTCTGCCGAAAATGTAGGCATTGCCTCGGCCCACTTGGTAAAATAACCTACCACAAGGATGATATATGTATGCCCCCCGGCCGAGTGAGGGTTACATGTAATAAAATCAATACCCCATTTTGCGAATGGACCAACGACAATGATAGGGTGGAGAGGAGCAGGAGAAGTGCACATCTTACGATCAAAAGATTAGCAGTTGTGACATTTCTGGACGGCAGTAATACAATCTTTGAACAAGGACGACCAGAAAAAGCTAGCGCGCAAAATATTTTGGGCTGTGGCATACCCAGACATATGACCGCCACACGCTCCAGAGTGGCAGTCATTAAGAACCTTCTCAGCCTCATCATGAGTAAGGCAACGACGGAAGATGGAATCCACCCCACGATGATAAAGTGTATCTCTAATAATAGTGTAAGGTTGGGATTGGAATCGTATTTTCGGCATTGAGATCGTGAAGTATCGGGCCGAAAAGATTGGGTTTGGAGATAGACAATGATATCTTTGTACCATGGATCAACGGTGTTGATAAGGAACAAGGATTCATCCGCAAGGGATTCTTCCGCCACATTTTCGGTATCGGCACGAGGGAAATCACACATTAGTTCCGCAAAAACCAAAGACTTCTTTGACTTGGCCTTCTCAAATTCCAAGTCAAATTCCTGCAGGATGACAATCCATTTGGAATACTTGCCCCCCAGCAATTGTTTAGTCAAAATGTATTACATAGGGTTACAATCATAAATGACAGTGGTTTTGCATAACAAAATGTAGTGACAAAATCGCTGAACAACTTGGACTGCAGCTAAGGCCAGTTTCTCCACATGTGAATATTTTAACCCAGTGGGAGTTAGGGTCCGACTAAGATAATATATCACATGTTCACTTTCGAATTCATCCTGTTGAACTAAAACCATCCCAATATTGGAATGGGAAGCAGCGAGGTACAAGAAGTAATCCTGGTTGTAGTTGGGAAGATGCAATAATGGCGCATGGGTCAAAGCATGTTTTAGAGCATCAAAATATTTGTCAGCTATCTCGTCCCAAAAGAATGGAGTGTTTTGTTTCAACAACCGGGTGAAACCTTTTGTAATCTCAGCGTAGTTAGGAATGAAACGACGTAAAAAAGTTTGCTTTCCCTTGCAAACTCTGGAGCAGGTGAAGAGTCGAAGGAGGTGGTAATTTGACAATGGCTTCGACCTTCGAAGGATCGAAGTGAATGTCGGCTTTCGATACAACAAATTCCAGTAATCGACCTGTTTCAATACAGAAAACACACTTGTGCCTAATCCGATAATTCCTACATCTCATGAAGATGGCTCGTAAGTGAGTGAGATGATCGGATCTTCGTAATGATGAGACGGTAAATCATCGAGATAGGGCTACACAATGTGCTTGATGTCATGAAACGCGTAAGACATGGCCCTTTGAAAAGTTGCTCCGGCATTCTTCAGTCCAAAAGGTAACTTGCAATAAGAAAATGTCCCCCATGGATAGATGAATGTCGTTTTTGGTCGATCTGCAGGTAGAATGTTAATTTGATTATAACCGGAAAAGCCATCCATAAAGGAGAAAATTTCACTACCGGCACAATCATCGATAATTTGATCGATATAGGGCGTGGGATAATTGTCCTTGGGAAAAGCACGATTAATATCCCTATAGTCGATGCATATTCTTATTATCCCTTGTTTTTTATTAACTGGAACAATATTTGATACCCAATCCGTTAAGGGAATTGGATAAATGAAACCTGCTTTTAGTAATTTCTCAACTTCGGTTTTGATGGCAGCAGCTTTTCGTGGGTGTATTTGACGCAACCGTTGCCGGACGGGTTTAGCATCCGGGTAGGTTTTGATTTCATGAATGATGATTGAAGGATCAATTCATGGCATTTCCTCAGAGGACCAGGCAAACACGTCGCGGAATTCTTGAAATAGGGCTTTACATGTGTTGACTTCAGTGTCTGTACAAGAAGCACCTATGTGAATGTTTTCAACAATTCCAGGTTTGACTGAAATGTCGATAGGAACCGTGCGAGAAATATTGGCTAAATTTGTTAAGAATCAGGATGTTTCAGTGGATTTTGCGGTTCTTGGACATATTCAGCGGTGAAAATGGATGAAAAATCATTTTCCAAATGATCAATCTCGGGTAAAAATGAAGACCTATGATGAAGATCTTCCCATGGTAATGTATCAACGGATAACAATTCCCAAATTTGTTCATCAGTGTGAACGGTTTCGGAAAATGTTGTTGACTCCAAGGTTGAGATTGAAAATGATTTCCCATTGATCTCATTCACTAGATCAGGGTTGGTTGAACTTGAGTCGGAAAATGACTGTACCGCCTGATAAGCAACTTCAAAGGGACTCAAAGGCATAGCATCGCCAAGAGAGTCCACCTCGGATTCGAATGGAACGACCCAAGGATCGTCAAGAACAATGGTTTCTGACGAAATCATATGAATGGTTGCAAAAGGAGACTGTACGTTGGGAGGAGGAAAGGAAAAATTTCCAAGTAAACCCGAATCTTTAACTAATCCTACTCCAACATCCTTATAAGGGATAGCGGTTTTTCCAACATGTTGAATACTCTCAGCAGAGGGTGGGTTGGACGAGAAATAAGTTAACTGATCTATTGTTACAATCTTTCCGTTATGTGGGAACTTAATAAGCCGAAAGAATGAGGAAACAACAACAGTCATGGCATAAGACCTGCTACGACCCAAAAGAAGGTTGTAATCTAAAGGGGCATCAACCACCTCCACATCTAGATTAACGGTTTTTCCTTCAACTTCTATAGGCAAGTCCTGTAGAATGCCATAAGGATGAAACCCTCAGCCATCAAAGGCCTTTAGAATTGTTAGGGATTGATTAAGTGTAGGAGAACCAAGGGTTTTCCAACATTGTATCGACATAATACACGTGGAAGCTCCCTCATCAATCACAGTCCTAAAACAAGGTCTGTTTTTTACTAACACTGGAATCTGGAAAGCCATTTGATGAGGAAGGCGAGGTGTACTATTTTCTAAATCGAAGACTATGAGGTTTGAGTCCTGAAGATCAACAGCTCCTATAGTCGACAGTAGCATTTTACGTTGTGCTGGACATGGTTGCAGCACTTCCAAATCCGACATTGCTGAAGGTGAAACAGCTAAATCTTCAACAATGTTATAGTTCTGAGTAGCTCTCGCATGAGGATTGAAAGCTGACTTTCGAAGTATACCCTTGGCGGGCGGTTTGATTACTAAGTCGGGATTAGGTTTCTCGATCTGTAGTGGATCGGAACCAGAAGGAGCTGAGGTTGATGGATTGGAATTAGAATATTTGGCTTCCTTTCCACCAAAAGGACTTTTACTCCCATAATCTTGCGATTGTGTCGCAATCCTTACATGTGACATCATCATTATGGGTTCTTCTGAGGCATTAGAAGAAGAGTCTATCATTTTACTGTCTTGATTTGGAAAAGGATCCTTCAAAACAGCGGGCGTTTGTGAACCTTTGACGATTTTCGCAACCTCAGCACGATGCCGGCAATCCCTTGTAAAGTGCTCCTCATCGCAGATGAGACAAGGATATCGAGGTTTTCGTTTCTCATCAGTAGATTCAGTTTTCTCGGATTTCTCCTTTGAGTTCTGTTTGTTCTTCTTCTTACCTTTCTTTTTGCCGTTAGATTTTGACTTGGTCGTGGATGATTCCATGACATGAACATCGGTAGAAATTTCAGGTGAAGACTCTCCCTTAGGGGAATCTGGTAAAGTTATTATGGGAGAAGAATTCTTGGAGGATTTCTTCTTACTTTTGGTATTAACAGTACCAATCATACCATCAGTGGCATGAGACCCTGAGGGAGGTGCAGCTATTTGATTTTGTTTCGGAAGGTCGGGGATTTTCTCATGCAACGTACCTAACTAAGTATAAACTAAGTCAAGGTACTGAGCTTGAGAAATTACTTTCTCTTCTGTAACTACCCCTGCCTTAGCGACATCTTCAGTTATCTTGGGTAATAATGATTTCACAAACCATTCCGCCAAAATTTGGTCCGGGATAAAAACTTTCACTAAACGACGTCGACGTCGCCATTCATGAATATGATCTGAAATATAAGTGGACGTCGACTGCTTTAACGAAGTTAATAATTCCGTGCCATTGTCATATCAGACTGGCAGCTGAAAATGCGTAAGGAAGGAAGTGGCTAACTGACTAAAATTATAAAAAAAGCCTCGTGGCAACTCAATGTACCACTTGGCTGCAAGGCCAATCAAAGTGCGTTGAAAAAGACGAAGACGAATGGAATCATCTATAATGGAATTTGATGCACACCAGAGATGGTAAGTCATCACATGATTAGACAAATCTTCTCCTAGCTTCCCCTCAAACTTAGGTATATCACTGAGCAACTTATGCGGCATTAGCGGCCAAAATGGAAGATAATTGATTGGATCGTTTGTAAGGCGCGACAAGTCAGGCAAATCCAAAGTTGTTATGAACGGTAACTGACAGTTTGGATCCCAAAAACTTGGGGACATAAGACCAGCCCCAGAAGGAGGATACCCAAGATAGCTTGGTATCGGATTCGCATTTGGGATATTATATCCTCCTGGAAAACCAGCATTAACCGGACCGTACTGGGGTTGTTGAGGTTGTTGATATGTATACCTAGGGTACGGTTGATACTGATAAGTCGGGTTCTGCATAGCGGGCCCGTATTAGCACTGCCCCTGGTACGGTTGATAAGTAAATTGTGGTTGACTTGTAACAACCGTACTAGGCCCAGGTTGTCCTGCAAGCATAGAAACCGAAGTATGGATTGTAGGTCCAGACTTGGGTAAAGAGGCCTAAGGAGTTGATACAGGAGCAGTAGAAACTGGAGCCGCTGATACTCCAAAAATAGGTGGAGTGGATTGAACAGAAGCCACAGCAGTTGCAACAGACGTTTGGGACGGAGTTCGTGGCGAACTAGGCCCAGGCTGTTGAACTGCCCCAGGTGTAGCAGTTTGAGTAGTAGGCTGGACAGGTTACTGGGGTGAACCAAAAACAAAACACTGTCTAGATTGAGATGACAGTTGTGCACTGGGTTGTGGAGTCTGTGGATCCCACACCACGTTCATTCCAGGGTATGGACCCATAACAGGTTGAACATATTGAGGACCAAAACCAGGTTGAGTGGAAGATTGATAATTATATGGTACATTTCCGGGTCCTTGAACAAATGATTGACCTGAAGGTGGTTGAAAACCTTGAGGTTAATACTGACCCTGAGGTTGATACTGACCTTGGGGTTGGTACTAACCTTGTGGTTCGTACTGACCTTGAGGCTGGTATTGACCTTGAGGTGTATATTGATACTAGGGTTGGCCTTGAGGTATGTATTGATACTGGGGTTGACCTTGAGGAACATATTATCCTGTAGGAACATACTGTCCTTGAGGTTTCCCCCCAGGTGGTAATGTACTGCCCTAGGGTTGCCCCCCAGGCGGTATTGGAGTACCTTGTGGCTGCCCCCCAGACGGTATTCAACTACCTTGAGGTTGTGGATTAGGAGTAGTACCAGACATCATAAGAATCTCTTCAACACTTAACGGTTTAGTTCCGTTATGACCAGGAGATACGGCATAATCGATGGGTCGAGGAGAAGCTCCTGAAAACGTACCAGATACAGACTGATACCCAGGAGGAATAGAAGGACCGCCATGTAAAAGGGTTTCTGGCGTCTACGTAAACAAGGATGACTATCTCGACATATTCAAGGGAGGATAATAACCTCTGGGTGTTGGATGAAAAGGAAATCGAGGTGGTGAAGACGCGAGACCTGGATTTTCTAAGAAATTGGTCAACGAAATATACCAAGCGTCACCTCTGATGGGACTGAAGAAAATAGATTCACACTCCCTAAGTTCAATAGTTGATTGGTTTTTAGGGATGCTTATACCTTCATCCAGACTTGAGCTTACAATTTATTCAATGGAAATGAGTCCAGAAGGAAGATTCTCGATGATAATATTTTCTACTCTGGGTGAACTAGGACCACTAGAAATAGGAGAAGCAAATCCTGAAGTTGGAGTAGCGGCAATTTCAGTTTCAGACTCAGAGATTTTAGGTTCTTCGGCTACCGAGCTAGTAGGAGTGATACTACCAGGAACCTCAGAAAATGAAATCGGTTCAGAAATATGTTCTGTTGCTTGCACTATATAATCAGGATGTACAATCAACGAAGACTCTCCGGCCTCTGGTGACCCAACCCTACTTTCACTAGGTGTGACAAGGGCTCGCAGCCCTTCCAGCTGACTTGGTGTAAATTTGGAAGGTTGCCCCCGAAGTCAACGGGATTGTCTCAGTAATTCAGCCACAATTAATCTAATTACTTCACACAAAAACAAAGAAAAATCTCAAGAAAAACACCTAAAGTATCTAAAAAACCAAACAATTTGAAGCACGCGCCTAACAAATCTAGGAGATCAAACCACACACAAATAGTATCTTTCCGGATTGAAAACACTAGTTGGTGATGAAATCCAATGTCGCAGAGTTCAATACAGAAATGGCGGTTGGAACAGTTACCCCGACAACCTGCTTAATGAAACAGACTGGCACAAGTTTCTCCACTATAACCGTCTCGAGTGAAGATAACCCCCAGAGAGTCCAAGTGAGTCTAGTCGACGTCTGCTCCAGGT